>JBBPCW010280637.1:0-10982 GCA_037974425.1 Phenacogrammus interruptus
AGACTGCCCCCTGTAGGTAGGGAATGGAAGTCACTTTGGATAAAAGCGTCTGATAAATGCCGTAAATGTAAATGTAAGTCACTGTGTGTCTTAACCAACAGAAACATTCCTCTGAAACTGGTCAGGTTCAGGGACTGGACAGGAAATGAAAGTCCTTCAGGAAGCCTGGAGAAATGCTCTGCAAGTCTACATTAAAATACAAGAAAGTCTGGCTCTTTGTAAGCAAAACATAAAGAAATGAGGGACAGGTCAACCATTTTATTTGACATGTAGTTCAAGCTGTTCTGCTTGAATCAGTCTTATCATTTAAACCACCTGGAGACACACGGAGGCGTGGACTCCACAAGGGCTTTGAATGTGGTATCTGCAGAAAGATGATAATGGCAAGTCCTGATTAACTATGTTTTCACTAACAAACTGAATGATCTTTCTTTACTGTCTGACAGTGTTCAGAGTCTTTGCCTTGTATTTTTTTTTTACTTTTTTACCTTGTGGTTTGATTCTGATTGATTCTGACTGTTTCATCATTACCGATTGTCCTGCCTTTTCATTATTTTTCTGTGTTTTATGTTATTTGCCTTTTGTGAACCCATTTTTATACATTGATTAGATCATTGTCAGAAGAAAAACAAATCCAAGATCAGCGAATCTAACCATTCCCTACTGTGTAAAGTTGCCTCCCAAAGCATTTGCGTGAAGTTTTGATTGTTTGCAGTAAATCGGACTAGTCCTGGATCACACTGCCAAGTCTGCACCATCTTAATGAAGAGCTGGATGTGGTTTGATTCAATTGTTTTGGGGACATATTTACACATATTTAAACAGATTTGGGTTGACGGTAGTCGTAGCTTTAATTCTTAAGAAGCAGTCTGAACAGCCTTGGCACCTCGGCTGAGAAAAAAAAAACTGTGTAAAGGAGAAGGAAAGCTTAAATTAGCATCATATGCACATAAACAATACCTGGCCTTTATGTGAATTGACATGCACTAAATAGAGCTTATTATACAATGTCACTTTTGAGCTAAATCTGTTTTTCACACACCTCGGGTGTGCAGTTTCCAGATGCCGCTGGCCTTCCGCTTCTTTCTCCCGCGAGCCACACCATTGCATAATGAACCTGGGCAATGAAAAATCTCAAATGTTATTTTGGGTCAAGCTGCCAGCCGCTGGCTGCAACCCATTATTTGAGGCTGTGCATTTGACAGATGGGCAGCCTGGCTCCCTCCCACAAAAACAATGGAGCCGTTTGGCGGTCAGGCCCACATGGCATGCAGAAATGCCACCCCTGTAGCCACACGTTCCTGGGCATTTTAGCAATTTATTTCTAGACACCAAAGTTGTGCTGTTTGGAAATTCTCTCCTGCAAAAGACAGAACCATGTTACGGAAAAGAAATCAGCATATATGCCAATACAGGATATACACAATTGCTCAAAATATAACCTGGAGGCATAAATGACAGTTGCAAAAAACATGCGTGACAAATAAAGAACCACATGAGGAATAAACGGTTTCTGTCAGCACTATTACATTTTTTTGCCTCTTCCTCAAACCTACCAATTGTTTTGTTTGACGCACATCCATGAGACCTCAAAGGTTGCAAAATGCTAAAGCACTCTTTGATTTTTTCTGTAGCGCCGGTGGAGTACGTAGACCTGCTTGCTTGTACAGAGCAGAGGATGAGAAAAGTGAGTATAGTGGCTTATGTTTCCAATATGTCCTAAACCACAGTACAAATTTGCAAATTTATAACATATGCAATGGGCAAACCCAAAAAAAATACTTGGGCCTTGAGTGTTTTTTGAGGGCAGAAATTAATACATGACTACTGTAATATATGACCACTGTCGCCGTCACTCTTGGCTTGTTCATCAGAGGCATTTCATTCACACACATTCATAAACACACATTTATTTTCACATTTATTTCACTTTGTAAAGCTGCTTTGTGGCAATGACCATTGTTAAAAGCGCTATATAAATAAAATTGAATTGAATTGAATTGTAGTAGATGACTACTGTAAGGGTGGTATTCAAAATTCAACAAGACACCTACATTATACATACCTGTCTGATAACTATGTAGTAGCGTATTAACAAAGCATGGATCAACAATGTTACAAATAGGTTACAGTAGTGCAGGTTATATAATTACTCATGGATTGTAGTTCCCACCAGGGTCGGATTGACCATCTGGCGTATCAGGTATTTTCCTGGTGGGCCGACGTGCTATTTGGGCTGACACCATTTATTAATTTTTTATTGGTGTGACTGGCCCATAAGACTCATAGGCAGTGGCCGGTAGGGGTCACTAGGTTTGGTTTTGTTTTGGGGGACTTTTATTTTGAATTTTGTGCACGTTTGTGTCTTGTGTCCCAGTTTCAGGTGTCGTGTATTCAGTTTAAGTGATTGTGTTTTGTCATTGGTTTCTGTCTGTCATTCCCTGTATTTAAGTTCAGTTCATGTGGTCGGTCCATCGCCTCGTGTAGCATCACATCTCTGTTTTCTAACGTATCGGCCCTCGAGCCAGGTTTCTGTTTGCTTATGTTTTTGTTAAATAAAGAAATCATGGAGTCATGGAGGCCTGCCTGCCTGCATGTGATCATTGGGGTAAAGCATGGCGACGTTGCAACCGTGACGACATCGGTGACAGCCCAATTGACACTGGGCTGGTCCAATCAACTTTTCAAACACAATCCCTTTTTGATATGGTCCCTGGGCCTGTGTGATGCATTCATCAAAAAAATCAACACAGGAGTTTATTTCAGAGACACAGAGACAGTAATAATATACAATAAAGTCTAAATAAAATAAAAATATGTTTAAAAAAACGAAGTGGATGAGATGGAGAGAGAAAGAGCAAAGAGGGCGCAGAGAAACTGAGAGAGAGAAAGAAATCTGCCAAATGTGCCAAAATGACATTTCAGCTGCAAGCCTTCATCAGCTGATGATAGTGGTGGTGGCAGCAGTGAACCAGGACTGTGTTCAGGACTTTGGCTAAGTTATGTGTAAAGGAACTCATTGGTAAATCTGTGCCATACAAGACAGTTAGTGGTGGTATATAAAAAGTTATGGTGATAAAACAGCAATAAAATAAGATTTTAAAAAGATTAGCAATGTATGATGGGCCAGCCCATTTATGGTCTTAAAAACAAACAATAAAATCTTAAACTCGATTCTCCTCTGAACAGTGCAAACTGGCAAGAATAGAAAAGATATGATTTCGCTTACGAGAACCTGTAAGGAGTCGAGCGCATCAGCATTTTGGACGCGTTGTAATCGTGAAACCTGGCTAATGCCTGCATACAGAGCATTACAATAGTCAAGGCACATTGTGATGGAAGCATGGATAACCCTCTCGAAAACACTGAAAGATAAAAATAATTACTTTTAGAGAGGAGCCTTACTTGAAAGAAACCTACCTTAACAACATTTAACTGGTCATCTAGTTTCAAACAACAATTTAAAATCACGATTCATCACAGTCAACTTAACAAATGAGTCCAAAATGCCTAGGTCCAGATCACAAACATCAGGAGCACCACTCTGACTGAGTACAATTACCTCAGTTTTATTTTCATTTTAATTTAAGAAGTTTATGAAATGAAAATCCAATCTAGGCTTTGATGTCCTCAAAACATTCCAAAAAAATGTCAAATGAGTTTGTACTATTCCTCCTGCATAGAAATGATACCCAATACAGTGTCTTTTTAAAATAGAACCGAGGGGAAACAGGTTGAGAGAAAAAAAAATGGGTCCTAGAATTGAGCCTTGGGGGACGCCACATCCACTGAAGATTAAATAAAATCACTCTAAAATATCTCCCAGAGAGATATGACTTGAACCATTTTAACACAGTGCCTTTAATCCCTACATTGTGATCCAAGCGAGAGATGAGGATATCATAGTCTATTGTGTCAAAAGCAGCAGTGAGATCTAAAAGTACCAGAATGACAGAATCACCAGAGTCATTGTTAAAACATCATAACATACTCTCCAAAATGCAGATTTAGTGCTATGAAATGTTTTAAAACCAGACTGAACAGCTCAAGAATATTATGGGTATCTAAAAAAGATAGTACCTGTAAAAGAATCACCTTTTTCAAAATTTTAGACATGAATAGAAGTTTGGAAATCGGGCGATAATTCAAAAGCACAGAGGTGTCCAATTTTGGCTTTTTAATAAGTGGCTAGATCAGTGCTTGCTTAAAATTGGTGGTACAGTACCAGAGGCAAGACTACTATTTATGATTGCTCGGTCCAATTGTGTCCCACAACTCTATAAACAAATGGGGTGGGACAATATCAGCAGGACAGACTGAGGCCTTCAGTAGTGCCATAATATCCCACAGGGAAGAAAGAGACAAGAGCTCAAAATGATCAAATACCACTGTGCATTCAAAAGTAGCGTAAGAGCCAGATGAGCTGGGAGCTGGGATCTGGGATATGTGCTTTTATAGAGACAATCTTTTCTACAAAAAAATTAAGAAATAAATTAATTTGATTTAATTTATTAAATTTATGAACATCAGTAAAATAAGCTAATAATATTGTCAGTGGACCGCTAAGAGAACGACTGGTACACATTGTGTACACTTGCTAAAACAATAGACATTTTAGCTATTTCTTTTATGTCTCTCATGCTTAGCTAAACTGTCTTATTGAAAGTGAAGTGTTTTTTTAACCACCATTCATCAACAGTAACAGTGAGACAGGAGTTAATTATCTTTTATTGGTTGTGGGGTGTGAAGCTTTTCTACAGATCTTTAAAAACAATATACAGACATGAAAGACATCCACACTTTATAAAATCTCTTTCTCTGTCACTCATACAGAATGCCCTCTCTTTGTTTCCCAAATATGAATTATAAGATTCAGCTGCATCATTTTTGACTGGGTACATTATTGAATACTACTTTGCTGGATACTACTATTTATTGGATACTATTTTGTTGTTATACACATTCATGAGAGTGCAAAGATGGGTGGTGTCTGTACTTGTATGTGGTGGGCTGTTCTACCCAAAAACACCAGGATCTTTTTTTGGCCCAGTCCGCCCCTGAGTCCCACCATTTTGTGATGTTTTCCATGAATGGCTATACTTTTCCTCCTCTGGCAAGTACAAGGTAGTGCACTGGAGAAGCAATTATTCAATGTTTAAGCCATTTAAACAAATTTCTAATTGAGGAACTTGAGGAAATTTTAAATCTGTAAGTTTACTGACTTGCAGAAAAAAATGAACAGTCTCTAATTTATGAGGCAGTTTCATTTTTATGGAGATAGAATATCAACCAAGAAAAAATAGGTTAAATAAAAGTTATATATTGATTTGCATGTCATTGAGTGAAATAAGTATTTGATCCCCTACAACCCAAACAGATTTCTGGCTCCTACAGTCTGGCTGTGTTGCACACAGATTACAATCAATCTGTCAAAACTCTTGATCTTAACTTGCTATGTGTGTATCTGCCCACAGAATCTGTGGATAAAGAAGAAGCACATTGAGGTCATGGAATGGCCTAGCCAGTCCCAAGACCTCAATCTTATTCAAAATGTGTGGAGGAGCTGAAGCTTCAAGTTACCAAGCAGCAGCCAAGAAACCTAAAGGATTTAGAACGTTTCTGTAAAGAGGATTGAGCCAAATCCTGGCAAAACTGGTGCCCAACCACCTGAAACCTGTTACTGCTGTGCTTTCCAGCAAGTGTTTCCTGGGTATTTCACCACTACTACCTCAGAAGTTAAAATTATTGGAGTCATAATGGGCTCAACTTTCTTTTTATTAAAACGTTTTTTTTTTCAATCACAAAAACATCTCTAGATTACATGCTTCACTTACTCGCAATTCTGCAGAGACTCTCATTCATGCCTTCATAACTTCTCGGTTAGAGGGCTGTAATGCTCTACTATTTGGCATATCAGCTAAGAATTTAAGTACACTATTTAAAAAAAATCATTAAAAAAATGATCAAATGACTGGCTGTCAAACCAAAAAACGTACTTCAGTTATAAAAGGTCTATGGGCTACAAAACATGTTCATGAAGTTCTTTGCACAAAACCACTCTCATATAAAGAGATTCACCAGCTTTATTCTTCACAGTTTTAGACCCAGTGTGATGTAATAGTGGATCAATTTGCATAGAGTTGGCCCTCATCTGTCGAGACCCACCCACTAGATTAGTTGAAGATCCGCCATTTTGTCTGTTATTTTTATGAGCACGGAGAAGCCGAGTGCTGTGTCTACAGGCAAAGGCAAGTTACACAACAAGTGTTGGGTTGAGGCTGCAAAGAACAGTACAAATCCCACACATTTTCACAGACCAAGAAAACCAAGGGGAAGTAAATAAAAACATATTTAAAGTAAATTAAAAAATTACAGAAATTACCCATCAAGGTTTTCCAGGAAAAATTCTGTTATTTTAGTTTTTCCACTGTTATTATGATCAAAAACCTTTATTAGAGTAAAAAACAATAATAAAAGAGTAATTCTAAAGATTTAGCAGATAAAGAATGTTATTTTACAGTTTTCTTCTTGTTATTATGATCAAAACATATAATTAAAAGAGCAATTATAAAGTTTTACCAGATACATATTATTATTTTACCATTTCCCCCTCATTATTGGGACCTTAATGAAAAGAACAATTCTAAAGTTATAGCAGATAAATAATATTATTTTAGTTAATTCCATTTATTATTATGATCAAATGCCTTAATTTAAAAAAGGAATTCAAAAATTTCAGCTGATAGTGTTATTTTATAGATTTTTCCTAAAATATTGAAACTAACACCTTCAGTAAACTGACAGCACTGCAAGTTCAGCTGAGAAGTAAATCTTCATTTTAAGTACAGTACGTCGTTAACGACTTCAATAAAATAACCCCACCAGAGGTTCAGCAGCAAAATACATTTATTTTACAGATTATTTTTTTACACAGAATCAAACACCAACAATGAAGCAAAAATTAAAATATAAATGTTAATAACAAATGTTAAATGAATGGCAATTACATAAAAACAAAAATATACATTAAATGTAAAGTAAAAAATTTGCAAAAACGTGCAGAAATTGCCCCAAGTTGGTTTACAGATTTCCTCTGAATGTGTAGTATCAAACACCTTAATAAAAAGAACAATTTTCTGCATTACACACAAGATGTTTAACCTAAATTCATGCAAATGTCATCAGCAAGAGGGGAAAACATTTTGGAAGAAAATTTTTTAAATAGTGTTACAAATGAGAGCAGGGATTCAGGAAGACTTCCATGCTTTTGTTTCAGTTTTATTTTTAAAGACTTTGAGCAGAAACCGGTACAAGGGCCAACATAGACTTTTTAAATGAAAGAAATAAACATGGGCACATCCCATCCTGTGTAATGGTGGACCAACAATCTAGGTCCACCTAAACTGAACTTACATATAATGCTACAAAGCATTCTCATCAATTACACAGCTCACACACTAAGGGTGTACTCACTGTAGGCATGGTTGCCCTGAACCGGGCCCACTCCCCCTCTGGCCCGCACTCACATTAGATTTCTGTGTTCGCACGCTTACGTCATTATGGTGCGACTGTTTCAGGATAAACAGGAAGAGCGGCGATCTCTTGCTGAACGCAGTGGAGTCCGTAGATCTGGTGACTTTGTTGATAGTAATTTTGAGTCGTTTGGTCCGCAGTGGTCCCCAGCCCCCTCACAGCCTTTTGCTAAACAGGTCTGTCGCTTTTGTGGCAGGAAAAATGGTTTTGGAGCGTCGCAAAAACGTGGCGTCACGCGTCCTGATCCGTGCTCCAGCGCGGTTAGCGCTCACACTACATGCGAACTGCGCCCGAGTCCAATTGAACCGTGCTCTGGCTCACCTCTTCCAAGCGGGCCAGGGACGGCTAAACCAACCGCGTCCGGCACAGAGCACTCAAACCGCGCTTTGGTAGTCAAACCCACTCGGGCACGGTTCAGACTGCGTAGTGTGTGTACACTCTTAACCCCCAAATGAAACACAGGTGTCTGAAATGAACCAAAATCCCCCACACATAAACTCTACTGGCCATCCAACCACAGAACCCCCCTGACCCTTACAAATAGCTTAGTCTACTTCCAAACTGGCAGTAGTTAAGTGCATACTTGGTGCATCAGGGAGCGCTGGGGTGGGAGAGAGAAGACAATAAAAACATTCAAATTTAACAATATAAAAGACCAAATCTTACCCCAGTGCTTGATCTGCAAAATGTAATTACAATTCGAGAGGGGAATTTAAAATTCACATGGATTCAGGCTGCTGCACAGATATTAAACAAGGAGACACACTTACAGGTCAAAGGCAGTCAAATAGATGAACAACCTAATGTTTAAATACAGAAAACATAAATGATTAGCGTTGAAGCACTACCACAGTGTGTGTGACAACTAAACTTGTCTCACAAACTACAGTTAACTTCGCCTAAATAACCAGGCAATTACATGCAAAGTGGACTGTTTGATACTTGTGCACTTTACAGCTGTCAAGTGCTGGGGGTGGGGGGTTGGGGGTTGTGTTTTGTCTTATTTCTATGTTTCAGTCAGTTGATAGAAATGGAAAATGCTCTCGCTCTAAAACAGTCATGTTTTGATTTCCATATGTTGGGACCAATTTTGTGAGGGAAAGTATCACCCCAGGTCTTCTAGAAGTCGATTTGCTGTTCTGGTTAGCAGAACCTTTTTATGCTATACAAACAGAACTTAGTATCATACAGGTGTGGATCATTTCAATATTATTTCCTTGAAATAAAGGCCTAACTCATGGTTTGGTTTGCAAGTCATGGTTTGCTTTGTTATGTAGTGTACAAAAACGACGTATGCTCCTCATTATTGGAGCTGCTCACAGTGATCCCACCGAAGCTGACCTTTAAGCCAACTGCATTTACATTTCCAGCAAAATCCACACGAAAACAGATGCCTTTGTTCTGTCGAAGCTTTTCATATCAACAACGAACCACATTCTGTGTACATCAATTAACCAACACATGCCCACAGATGGGCTTTTTATTTAGAACATAAGGTTCATGGAGAACCCTGGCCTGATAAATTACGTGCTGTGAGACAGAACGAAGCCTTTAGTCTTTGAGCTGAATGCAGATTTATATGTATGTCCATGTGACGCATGTCAGCACTCTTCTAACACCAGCGCTTATTTCATAGAAGAAATCCAATTACGCAGATCCAGAGTGTATCTGATTTCTTTCCTGGAAATCCAAAGTGCAAACTAGCTAAGCAATCTTTTTAATTATGATTTGAACCACGCTGTATACTGCCCACACACTCAGATGGGAATAGCAGCTCTAAACAGCAGAACATGAGGTAAAGAAAAACAAACTTGACTTTACAGATTGAGGGCCATCTTTGCCAACCTGAATCTTGGTCTTGAAGGAATGCTTTAGTGAAAAGCAAATTTATTTTCCCTTTATTGCACTGAACCTATGAGGCTGAAGTGGTTAACAAGTAATGGAAGAACTGAAGTGACTAAAAGGATTACAATACCCCCATAGCATCAAAAATGCAATTTCCAGCATCGGAATATAACCTTAAGTCATCTGAATCCAGATACAGTACAGCAAAATTTAAACCAGGTTTGATCCAAGCCACAGCAAGGGGCGGGCCGTGAAACAAGGGGCGGGCCGTGAAGTCGAGGGGGCGGAGCATGCAGTGACAGCATGGCTGAGATCAGACCTGATCTGACTGAATTTTGATTGGTGCAGAAGCGAGGCTCTGCGGACCGGCAGGAACCGTCTCATGGACCGGCACCGGTCCGCGGCCCATAGTTTGAGAAACGCTGCCTTAGACCACTCATCTCCTGCCAACCACTCACCAGATTCCCCAAAGGGTCCCTCAGTCCAGTAAAAATGCCTGGTCACTGATCCAGTGTCATAATGGTTCTTTCATAAGAAATAAGAACAGAGTCCAGGATGATCCGGATTCCTAATTCCAGATAACTGCACCTAAAGCACTGTGGGAATGTCAAACCATTTTTGGCTGCATTCAGGCTGCGTCCTCCCAAAAACCCCCCGCTGTACCTCATCATGCGGACCACTGACCAGGCCGAACCTTGAATCATTGATGGCAGTCATGGGTGAATATTGGTTTTCAGAAAAGAGGACACCAGGTGCAGAAGGGTGAAAATTCTGGACGGGCAATTTTTGGTCCCAAAAACACACATTTTTTGTCCTACATGGTTGCCATAAAGAAACTGAACAGCCTAATTATCAGCTATCCTAAAGTCCAAAAGTATTCATTAATCAAAACCTTTATGTTGTTTTCATGCTGGTCTCCCAAGGTTTGAAGTGGGATGTTTTCATCTCTTTCCCACTTTACTATTGCACTGCTGTATTGTCTACATATTATTATTGTCTCAAATTTACATCCCATTATGACTATAGTTACACTGCTATTGTGTCTATCATTCCCTCCACTTTGTTCTATTCTATTACTACCTCCTGTGCAATAATCACCCTTATGGTGCAGCGCTAGTCTTTCTGGAAAGTATACATCTTGTTCACACTGTTACATTAGATTACCGTTACATTTTTATGGTGTTTATTTATTGTGTTGTTTGTATTGTTGTAACTTGCACTGCTTTGTTAATTATTAGGGATGAGCGAGTACAGCATTATCTGTATCTGTATCTGTTAACCATATGAATTATCGGTATCCGTATCGGTACTCGGACTGGGCGGGGCCTAACCCGGAAGTGGGCGGGGTTTAACCCGAAAGTGGGTCGGGTTGTCTTGGGTGGGGCTTTAACCGGCTGGTTAGAGCCAGCTGACGGTTTAAAAAAGAAAAAAAAATCTGCGACAAGCATTCTGCCAACACCACGTCTGAACAAACCCCACATTTACCAAATCTCTACTGGTTAATGACTGAGGGAGAGACAGAGAGACAGAGAGAGAGAGCGCTGTTCTCTTCTCTTCTCAGTGTTCTGTGTGTGAGTGAGCAGAGCGGGACACAGCAACACAAT
>JBBPCW010280651.1:0-10982 GCA_037974425.1 Phenacogrammus interruptus
GTGTGTGTGTGTGTGTGTGTGTGTGTGTGTGTGTGTGTGTGTGTGTGTGTGTGTGTGTGTGTGTGTGTGTGTTAATTCCGACGGCCTAATACTAACGGGCAACTTCTATCAGCTGTTTTATTTTGTGTAATAACCAACTATATAAAAGCTTTATACTTCTGTAATATTAATATATAATCATTTAAAATGTAAGTGTCTTACTGCGCAAACTTGGATGGGCTCCATTGTTCATGACAAACTTGAACACTAGGAATGATGTCTGCTTGGATCCAGAGCGTGTAGGTGGAGCACCTGTCACTCATTTCTACCCTCGACCAATCAGAACTGAAAGCGCCGGGTTGGGGGTGGGGCCCATCTGTCCATTTATTTCTTATAACGTCATTTTTATCATGTGATGGGAGCTTGAAATATAGCCCGGGAAGAAGGAGAAGAGCTCAGATCAGGACTCGAAACCAAGTGTTAGGGGCACGGCATGGAACAGCGAGACCGTCTGCAGACTCTGGTGGGCTTTATTTTACCAGAAAAGGAGAACTCGGACGATGAGTCAGAAACAGGCGACGAGGTGGAGGAGACGGAGGAGCAGCAGCCCGAGTTTCTGGACATGAAGGAGATGAACGCCCTCTCCTCTGGGGGCTGGAGGTCCCTGTCGTCTCTGCCAGCGATGACTGAAGTTAAGTTTCGGAAAACTAGTTCAAAACGGGATTCTTCTGCCTACAGTCAATGTAAGCTTTGTCAGTGATATATAATATATTCAGAAACGTTCACAATATTTACATAGTTCATCAAGCTATTATTTAAGGTCTATAAAAACAAAAAATCATTGCTTTTTGTAAATAAACGATGTTAACATTGTATAAAAACTGTGTTCAGGATGTACCATTTACTTCCCAGCCCATACAGTATGGGAATTAATCTTATAAGGAATTAACTGACAGTGTTCCACCTTTTTCAGTCTACAGCAGTTATAAGGAGTGTCTCTGTAAAGTTCACTGTTGAAATGAGCCACGACAAAAGTAATCAACACCGCCTGTTTAACAGAAAGGATGTAAAATTAATGATTATTGTTTTTGGTACATAAAAACACTGAAACATGATAAGTGGAAAAAATGAGTCAGGAAAAAGTGTGATTTGGATTTCCATGATGTGGACCCTTAAAGTTGTCTCACCACCTTTAATCTTGCTTATAATCTTTAGAAATAAGAGTCCAGATATTAGAATGTGAAAATGTGCATTCCTTCATTATGAAGTTATAACATTATATAACATTGTCATGTTAACAATGGCGGATTTTGTCCGTTAGAAGCCCTCCCATAGGAGGAAATTCCTTTGATTGTTTGATCATGCGAACTTTGATCCAAATTTGGCGGTTTATGCAGGGCACACTTCCGCATATGTGTCTCTACAAGACTTGCATAAGCAGGGAGTGTTTTCAATAATGACTCAGACTCATTAACGACCAAAACCATGGCATGTTTGTCTCACAAGCTGTTTCTTGTTTTGTCTTGAACTGATTCCCAGAGCATAAAATATAAGTTTAATTTTGCATTACTTTATCTGCAGTGGACTTCATGGCCAAAAAGGAGTGGAGGGTTCAAGGCCGTTTTGCTCTCAGGGATCCCTGGTGGCGCATATCCTGTACTGCCCGTCAATTCGGTCACAAGTTTGTGATGAAAGGCTACCCTTCCTACAGTCTCCACAAACCAAAAAAAGGGGGCCGTACTCTTGTGTCTTTGTTCCTAACGGAGTGTGATGTAGACCCTCAGTTTATTACTGAGTTCATGGAGTGGTTGCCAAAAGACAAACGTGTGCACCTCAAGAATGTAGAAAAATCTCTGAATGCCTTTGGAAACCATAACAAAACGAGTAAAGAACGTGCTGATTTCGCCATATCTGCTCTCTCTAAATCAGGTATAGCATTACATCTTACTGAAATAATACTTTTCTAGCTTTGGGGCATTGAGGTGAATTTCATAGGTGTAATGGAATACTCATGAAAATGAACATTAACTGTGATACGAATTAAACAATTTATATTTATATTACTAAATATAGTTCATCGATATTATTTATAATTATTATTTATTATCATTTATCAAATATTATATTTTTAACTACACCCCTACAGTATGCAGAAAATCTGTAAGAAAAAATAAAATAGTATCACTTTTTTGAGTATTTTGTGATTGAGCCATAAGCACTAGTACTCCTTGGGTTCTGTTACACATAGTTTCATGGTTGGCTAAATGCTAATATCTAAAGTTGCTGTACTTACTCAGCTATTTCCTATATACCGTAAAAGTACATGCCAAATATTATTTGTTGTTGTTTTTGTTCATCAAATAGCTGAAGGATTTTATGTGAGAGCTGCCATCAAGTATCCTAAGTTCATGAAGTACGTGCCAACATTGCTCCCGGGGAAGTTTTTGAATCTGCTAGAGAGAGGTAAAGAAGAGGAGACTGAAGACACCATCTCCATATTAGCCAAACTGGAGGAGCTCATCAAGGCAGAAGTGTGGAAGTTTGGCTTTGGCTATGTGAGTAAGGCTTCTGCAGCTTGGGATGCACTGTAGATGGTGTTAGGGAGGTTCCTCTGGAAATAGAAATCTAAAAAATACGAAATCATAAAATACACACATTTATTGCCTCCTTTAAACTATCGGTAGATGACTTTACTTATTGCTCTTTACTGGAAAACGTAATCTTACTGCTCAATACTTCCAAATTAGTATCTAAAACCCTCCAATAGTTCTTTTAAATACTTTATTTTGAATTAATAGCTGTAAACATCATATAAATGCATGACACTGTACATTACAATAAGACTTTCCCTATCAGTAAATATAAATATTAATATCATGTCTAAATGGGTTAAGTATACTAACTTATTAAATAGGAGGTTTAAGTTTAAACACTGTAAAACTAATTAATAAGCTGGTGTTAACTAAGGGAAAAGTCACAAGTCCTTGGAATGAGTTCTCACAGCCTTGTTTAGTTGTGAGTGAAAATGGGAGGCTTCACAAATCATTAATAATTAGTCATCACACATAAATAAAGGGGCAATAGTGAGCCCACATTCATCAATGCACGAGATTGTTTCATTTTTATGAAGAGAGACAGAATATCAACCAAAAATCAAGAAAAAACATGTAACATAAACGTTATAAGCTGATTTGCAGGTCATTGAGTGAAATAGGTATCTGATCTCCTACAACCCAGACAGATTTCTGGCTCCCTCAGACTGACTGTCTGCCCATGTTGTCTTCCAGCATGAGAGTTTCTATAAAGGGGAGTGGGCCAGAATGCCTCCTGTGTGTGCAAACCTGGTGACCGACTACAAGAAACGTCACTGCTGAGCTTGTCAACAAGGGTTTCTCCACCCAGTACAAAGTCATGTTTTGCTTTGGTACAAAATACTTATTTCACTCCATGAAATGTAAATCAATATATAAGTTTTATGTAACATATTTTTCTTGATCTTTGGCTCTCCATAAAAATGAAACTACCTCATGAATTAATCCTAGGATCTCAGTTACTTTTGTATTCTCCATTTGTCTGTAACACGTCACTGTTAATCGGTTTCTTTATTATAACTGCTTGTTTATGATTTTTGAAGTGTGTATGGCAATTGCTCTCTCTTTCTATTGGCTAGGTTCTAGATTTTTTAATAGCAAACAATTCGACAACAGCAGACTCAAAATTAAGGTTTTGTGTGTAAAGCCTCCAGAGCTTACAGACAGTCAGGCATGTTTTGGTACAGGTTCATAAGAACATGATTCATTTTTGCCTGAACTTTGTGTACTTAAGTTACTGTGACACATTTACTTTGGCACTTTATACCACATTTCCAGACCAATGTTTGTGTCATTAGAGCTTGCACACAACTCTTTTGTGAGTATATTCATATATATGTATTCCATTCTATTTTTGTTTTTCATTTGTTCTGTGTTACTGTCTTTTATTCTGCAACAGATAATGTGGAAGGAGTTTCAGTTGGTTAGGTGTGAGGCGATGGTAGGAGCACTTAAAGACTGTAAGTTGTTCTCGGAGATTCCTCTTCTGCAGCAGAATGCCCTTTTGGTTTATGATGATCTTAAGACCTACTGCAGGACGAAAGGCCACACCTACATTGAGCATGAACATCTGGAGCAGATGATGAGTCTACCAGAAGAAAGCACCTGGGAAGCGTTGGACTTCCTCCGGAAGCAGGGTGTGCTGATTGTAAAGAGAAAGAAGATTGCCCTGAGGGACCTCTTCAAATATGAGACAGAAATTGCTGACTGCCTATCCAAAGTGGCAAGGGAGGACCCATGGAAGATCGAGCTAGATGTGAAAGAAGTTCTCCGTTCTGCTCATCGTCTAAGAACCAAGAGCGATCCTGACCAGGTGCGAGCAGTAGAGATGATTTGTGCCAATCCAGTGACTGTGATCAGCGGAAAAGGGGGCTGTGGGAAAACTACCGTGGTCAGCTTGATCTTTAAAGCTGCAATTGAGCAACAGAAGAATAACTCAGAGGCTGACAGCAGCTGTGGGCAGAGTAAGAAGAACGGCAAAGAATCTTCACCTGAGGTTCTTCTCACTGCTCCCACAGGTCGTGCTGCATCTCTGCTCACCAAAAAAACAGGTTTCCCAGCTTACACTATGCATCAGGTGGGCAAATCTAATTACACATCAGAATTATGCATTTGTACATGCATTTTCTACTTTAGTCACCATGCTGATGTAGCTACAGGTTCCACAGATAGCAGCAGGCAGCTACAGTTTCGTGAGACTAAATGTTTACGCAAAGGAAAAATGCCAAATAAAACCTTATTTGTCTGGCTCTACTTTTCACTGAAGAATGACAAGCTGAGCAACTCTTGGGGGGAGAATAAAGTAAAGTGGCCCCTTATAGTCACGTGTGATTATACCAAAGCACAGCACACAGTGTGAATAATATGGAAGTCTTTCTCTATATTTAACCTATTCACCAAGTGAAGCAATGGGCTGCCACCAATGGGAGTGCCTGGGGAGCAGTGTGTGGGATGGTACTTTGCTCAAGGGCACCTCAGTGGTAACATAAGCAGTGAGATTTGGGATTCAAACCCACAACCTTCTGATTGTAGGGCCAAAAACGTAACCACCAGTTTAGGTGCTATAACATAAGCTATGGAATGTCTATAAATCAGTAGAAATTGGTCTCAGTATTGATATAAGTCACATACTCATGAAGTTCAAGTTATCTTTTTTGAGGTAAAACAAAAATGGCTATGTATTCACCAGATAACATACATAAACATCACCTAACAAATATCTTAAAATATTAATGTTCTGAACTTCCACATCATCACTGCAATATAGATAATAGATAATGAAGAAATCTCCTATTTCCATATCTAGCCCAGAGCATAACAGATCTGAATGCACTTCAATTGTGCCCCCTTGTGGAGATGTTCAGACTGCAGAGCACAGCTTTATAATGGCTTGCAGATACCACGTTTACAAGTTTAAAATCGTGAACGAATTCATCTCAACACTACTTTAACTTTGAAGAACTTACTACTATTGAAGAACTTACAGTGATGATATGGGGCAGTTGGTAGCCTAGTGGTTAGGGCATTCGCCCTGCGATCAGAACATCCAGGTTCGATACCTGAGACCGCTAGGCACCGCTGAGGTACCCAGAGCAAGGTACCGTCCCCACACACTGCTCCCTGGGCGCCGTGTTCATGGCTGCCCCCTGCTTCACTTGTTGAATGGGTTAAAGGCAGAGGTTGAATGTCGTGCTGTTCACACTGTGTGCAGTGGTGTGTTCACGTATGACCGAATGATCACTTTCATATCATCTTCACTTAGGCTACTATTGAAAATGAGCATTTTAATCAAAGTTATTTTAATCAAGCAATTGTGGTAATTGCAACAGTTGTACGTTTCATTTGAATTGCTTAAACTTGTAGATATTCTGCTGTTGGTTTAGTTAAGTTTATATTTTTGACCTGAGACACAGATTTACCTGTAAAGTGCTTTTGTCCTCATTGCGCTTAGGTGTGGTGGAAATTCATGAATGCAGATAAAGACCCAAGTGGGAAGCCGGTGAACTGGAAGTTTGCCAATGTACGAGCGCTGGTGGTGGATGAGGGTAGTTTGGTGTGTTTGAAGATACTTCACTCCCTCCTCACTATACTCACCAAACACGCAAAGCTCCAGAAATTCATTTTTCTGGGTGAGGTCACAGTATGTGTATCTGTGATAGAATGAAATGTGATCGTTGTCCTTGACATAATAAAACAAATGTGTCATTGTTGAATAGCTCAACAAACTTTGTAATACAGTTTTGTTCTGTGTATTTATTAATCTGTGTCAATATACCAGATTACATTATTGTGTACATGAACTATTAATGTATTTACCATTCCAGTGCATTTTAAATTGAACATTGCTCCTTCATTATGTGAGTAAACGTGTTGTGTAGATGTTGAATCTGTTAATAAAAAAGTTTTATTTGGAAGGAGATATAAGGCAGTTACCCAGCATTGAGCCTGGGAACGCTCTGAATGACCTCTTCCAAAGTCTTCAGAAGGTCGGCTGGGCCACTGAAATGCGCACCAATCACCGCGCTGAATCAGAGCGCATTGTCAAAAACGCTGGATTGTAAGTGTATTTATGTATGGATTTTATTTTATTTTTTATCAATTTAGTCCTAAATCCTACATTTAACCAAGTACATCTCTGTAGTATTAGTCTGTTTTGTTGACTTCAACTGGATTTAGATCCTTTGAGTTTATTCATTGATTTCTTCTTCAGTACTCTTCATTTTAATTTTGTTAATTTTCTTATTAAAAGAACCAATGTTCTGTTTCTGAACCCTCAGAATTGCAGAAATGGGTCATCAGAAAAGATTTCATCCTCTGGACTTTGATGGTTGTGTTTATCTGACTGAACCGTTCAAAACTCTGTCACCTGACAAGAAGTTCATTCACATCATTCTTCCAGAAAATGGAACCGGTAATGGTAACGGGGCTCCAAAATGTAAAAGCAAAGCACTGAAAGCTGTGTGGGTTGTTGACTTCACAAAACAATATTTAGGATAAAACCTGCTCTTCATACCAAAGAAGACAATTTGATAATAATTAAGATAAATGCAAAGAAAAACACTGCGTGTGAGGCTAATATTGGGTTCTTATTTGTAGCTGTAGACATCTTCAAAAGGACAGATTCTTTTGAAAAGTACAGGAGAAAAGTAAGATACTTGACTGGGCAACTCATTTAATTCTTATTATAGTGTTCCTTTCTCTGTTGTCTGGTAACAAGAGGCCGCCACTACAGCCAGCTACAGTATACATCCAGCAATAGCACTGATAATGTTCACTAGAGCCCAAAAGTTGCCTTCAATTGTCATATAGGTGAATCTGCTAAAGTGTCAGCAAGGGAACTCTGAGCTGATTACACCTGAGCAAATGATAAAATACAATATATTATATTTGGTATTTATAGACAGTCGATCAAAATTAAGAAGTTAAAGCATTTGGTTCTTTGTGATGCCATTTTTCTAGTCATCAATAAACAGTACAGTTCCATCATAAGTGAAACCCGAAGGACAACTACATGGTGACCAGGTCATCACTGATTTTGCACGACTACCAAGAAAATTTATGGAAAGTTTTGTGCTTGCTTTGTACTATTCATTTTTATTATTATTTCAGATCTAAAGACATGCATAAGAAAACTGCTGGAAGGCAGAGCTCCTGGACTAAAAGACCATAAGTCTTCGCAATTCATTGCTTTCACAAGGTAAAAGGTCATTCTGAAATTTGGATGGACTTAGGGCTGTTTTTCCAGACAAAAATGAAGCTTAGTTTAAGTCCTGGTCTTGATTCTTTATGGGCAGACCATTTTAAGTCTTGGACTAGATTCAGTCTGGCTGTGGTTTGGTACTTTGGTTTGTTTTTCCTTATGTAAAATGTGATAAATACACAGACAAGAATTATACTCACCCAGTGCTGTAATGGATCTAATCTAGCATCTTGTTTTTCCAAACAGGAAAACCTGTGCTTTGATCAATGAAGTTTGCTGCCAGCATTACTCAGGTCACCCTATGAAGTGAGTCCGTATTAGATTAGTACTTCAGCGGTTATTCCTCGTTCTTGAGCAGTATTATTCAAAGCATTCATTGATATATTATTTTAGGTTTTGTTCACCATTCTGCTTTGTTATTAACTTGCTGTTTGTCCTTTCAGAAAAACGATCAAGAAAATAAACTTTCAGGTTGGAGATAAAGTTTGTTGTACAAAGAACGGCTATGTGACAAATATAGAGCAAGAAGAAGACATGCGCAGTTGTAAGAAAGAAGATACTGAAGGAACCGAAAAGAAAGTGCTAAAGAACAGACTGTGCAATGGGGAGATCTTCTTCATTAAAGAGGTCTGGCACATGGATTCAAATAGAAATGTTTAGTGGAAATGTTTAAAATATAACCAAATGGATCTTATAAAAGAACCAAATGCATATAAATATATGTTTTTGATTTTAGTGAGTATTTCCACAATTCAGTGTATGATTGCTCAACAGGAAAGTGTTTGGAACTTGCTGATTGGGTTGCAAATGCTTTGTTTGTGGCAGGACTGCACTATAGTGGATGATGGGAGGCGGTATAATAAGAAGCGAACGCTGACACTGTGTAATGAGTCTAATGAGGTGGTGTTGACTGCTGACTACAGGGAGCTGCAGAAGGAGTGCAAACTGCGGCATTCCTGGGCCCGAACCATCCATGGCTTCCAGGTACACAGCCTGCATATTCATGTATAGACTAGGGCATTAACACAAATGTCAAATAGTCAAATACAGAGGCACGAGTCGACACCCCTGAGAGAAGTCGACTAGTCGTGTTTATTTCCCCTCTCTCTCTGCCCTCACTTGTGTACGCAATGCAATCTCTGCCTCTGATTGGCCTACGCTGACACGCGTTCCTTGGTTTAACCAATTATTTTAGTCCCTTTATAAAAGTGAAAGTGTGAAGTGTGAAAGTACAGTAACAGAACTCTGCATCTGAAACGGCTCCGCTAGCTAACATGGCTAACACTAGCACTTCAGGGAGTCGTCCTGCCGTGGCTTAAACTGTTCCCACTCGCAATTGTATAATTGCATTTAACAGAAACATGTTTGGTTGGCAAAATAAATGTCGTAAATTCAAATCAGAGTGTCTTCCGTTTCTGGAATGGATGTACAGTATTCTTGAGTCTATAAGGTAACAATAATATAATAATAAGACAAAGACTAAAACTTGACTAGACTAATAAGAATATGGACGTGACTAAGACTAATAAAAACTAAAATGACTGCTTGATGCAAAGACTAGACTAAAACAAAAAATTAAGACAGGCCGCCAAAAACAACACTAGGTCAAGTCGAAATAAACGCAAAAGATTATCGTTTAGTTCGACTTGGTTTGCTTTCTTCACATGAATGGTAAAGTGTGAAGAAGCTTAATCCCGGCAAAGACGAGTGAAGTATATGTAGATATTGTGAAATCACTGATTATTGATAAGCCCATATGCTCTCTATTCCCACATGCGCCACTTTAAATCACTGATTTAGATTTCCTGAAATGCAAAAACTTGTTTTTGAAAACGTTTTCAGGGCTCGGAGCAGAAGACCATTGTGTATGTCCTCGAAAATGGTGCTTATCAGAATTGGAAACATGTCTATACTGCTGTCACGCGAGGTGAGGAGCGTGTGTACATCATTGCGAAAAACAGTGACCTAAAGAAAGTCATCCTAGGACAAGTCATCAATCGCTCCACACGACTAACTGGCCTCATCTCAGAAATGGTCAGTGTGTTACAGGCAGAAAGGGAGGATTTGTTCCCTCGACCCAGCCAGGCTCGCTCAGAAACACCAAAGCAAAGTTCCACATGGGCTGACTTCAAAGATAGTCCTGGAAAATCCCAGCACAGTACCAATGATGTGTCTGGTGGATGCAACTTCTTCATGACAGGAAGTCCATGTATGGGTAAACGACAGAGAAGCAATGTCAACGATATTACACAACACAAAAAGCAAAAGGTAAGAAACATTAGCATATTATCCTCTACAGGTTAGCAAATGAGCCATGTTCTGTGTAAAACTATCAGGTAGGACATGATCTTAGCAGCATATTATGTGTGCAGGGAAGACGGAGATATATTTAACAGCACATTTGCAAATTGGGAAATAAAGATGATGGTCTCGTATTTCTGTTTTCATAGTTTCCTCAAATAGAACGGCAATCATCATGATGATGCCTTTGATTTCTGATTTCCCAGTATTATCACAGAAAAGTATACATAAAATTAAAGGACCCATTTCTTGGACCTGAATTGTTTTGCCAGAGACATCATTAGATGTGTGCATTGCATGGATGTTTTTGTGAAACTCTGAATTTTTATTTATGACTGTAAATCTCTATAGTATATTACTGAAGTATATTGCTAAAGTGGTAGTAGTAGTAGTAGTAGTAGTAGTTGTATGTAAAGAAGTAATAATAATAAATGATGAATGCAATACATATGTCTCTGAAAAGACTTCACTATACAGTAACCCCCACTTTAACGTGGATCAGCAGTCATGGTTTCAGTCCATTGTGTCTCCACTGCTCAGCACCACCCCAAACATAAACAACTAGCACAAAGCCGAGGGGGCGTGGCGCACGGGGTAGCACTATCACTGCTGGGTCCATAACCGGCGCTCGTGCTCAGCCTTATCGCTGGGTCTTTGTTTTCACAAGCACGACCTGAACCAGTACATTCTCGTTATTGTGCAAGTTCTCCCCGATTTAATACACATCTCAAGCTTTTACCTCAGACACACTTTCAAAAACGAACTCAGCATATTTTCACTGCACCACACACTCCTGTCTCTTTATCTCCCGCACCACACACTCCTGTCTCTTTATCTCCCGCACCACACACTCCTGTCTCTTTCTCTCCCGCACCACACACTCCTGTCTCTTTCTCTCCCGCACCACACAC
>JBBPCW010280659.1:0-10981 GCA_037974425.1 Phenacogrammus interruptus
GAGACACTGAACCGCTTGAATTTCAATACAAACAAACAGAAAACATGGGGTGTTCTAAAACTTTTGACCGGTAGTGTCTATTATCAATGTACGATATCATGAGGAAACTTTTTTCAGTTTTCATTTCTGTAGGCCCTAAATATTCCAGGTTCCTCAACACATTTAAAGGTGAATAGAAATACCCCAAAACTTCTCTGGATGAACTCATTTACAAGAATTTGCTTTACAGTAGCTTTTTTTTTAATAACGTTGCCACTAAGGAGTCACAAAAGTCACAAAAGTTTGTACATATCTGGACAAATGACAGATTTTGTGAATTTTAGAGTAAAAAAAATGGGGGAAAAGTAGCAACGCACCCTGTACAGAGAACATAATCTATGATGACCCTTAATTAGGCCCACAAGTGGGAAACTGGCATTGCTACGGCAGAAAGTTGATGGCACAAAGGAAAACATAACCTCTCCTCTGATTGGCTAACTCCTTCTCAAGCACTTGCATTCAGCATCTTTTAAAACAATCTGGTAAAATGTACAAAACAGATCTGAATTGTTGAAAATTGTCAGGAACACTGGTGAAAAAGGAATGTTGGGCTCTCCTTTGGGAGAACATAATGATGCAATGGTAAGGCCTGCCAGGAACCGTACATGTTCTTTTTTGTTTCATTTTAATTTTTTAATTTTTTGTTTTTATTAGCTTTTGTTCCAGACTGCCTGAATAACACATCTCTTTACTTCAAGTTTGATCAATTGGTTTTAGTTCTATTACTTTAGAGCTCTTGTGCACGGCTCATTGATGTATGGGGGTATTGCACGATGTTCTCGAGTCAAAGCTGCCTAGACTGCACTTCACTGGCCTCTTATGGTGAGCTGTTGTGTTGAAGTATGCCACTCAAAATGATCAGTGCTCAGTGCTACCCCCTATTATGTACGAATTTTTGAGATGGGGGTAGGAGGGTGAATAGCATGACAGTTTTGATGATGTAGGAGTAGTGGTGAAGGGGGGATCACTCTGAATGGTGGGTGGATGTTGGAATTACATGAAATTTCTGTTGTCAATGGGGGAGGAATTTCACTTAATTAAAGCGAATGCTCATCTTGATCATTTCACACAACTACCTACTTTCCAGAGACCCTCTGAAAATTAGCTGTACAGGCTTTTAGGGCTTCAGAAGTGTCATTCAAGAGATGCTATAGCCCCCAAGACTCCCAGTTTTTCGACACACTGGTTAAGTTTGAAATCTGTAAAAGTTTCAGGCAAGTTTCTCTGTCTTGTGGAATCAAGGGAGTCTGGTTTCCAACGTCTTTGGTGCAGTGATGTGTAAAAATGCAGCATTCCCTGAGTCCTGGGGACCCATTGATCTCACTTCAAAGTTTTCTCTGCTTCAGCACACCTGATTCAATTTATGAGCTCATTAACACATTCAGTGCTTTCATAATTAAATCAGCCGTAGATTCAGTTATGGATTAGACTTCATAACTGATCAAATTACAGAAGCCAGAAGCTGTCAATCAGGGCCAGGACTAGGAGAGGCTGACAGTAACATTTACAAAGAATAAAGAACTGGTCTTTATTTTGGCATAACATTGATCAAACTTTGCCGCACGCTCTGAGTGACTGAACATCCATTGTTCATCATCAGCACGAATGAGGCCAACACAAGCTTATTTTAAGCCAGAAATGATGGTTGATGTTTTGGGACATTTTTCACTGAAATATTCCTGATAAAGTAACAGACTTACTAACATTCAGTAATAGACTTTGAGCTAATGATTATAAATAAATTTGAAAGCTCTGTGCTGTTCTTTTTTTTTTTTTTTTTAATCAAATACAGTTTTTAGCCCATTTTCACACTAAACATAAAATGCAATATTGCATGGTTGAGAAGGAGGTCCTTTATTATAATACAGTTTATAATTTGAATTAAACATTTGATTGAATTTTGATTAACATTAATATTAATATTAGAGTAGTCCATCATTATTCCACCAGTGCTATGGCCACTAGCAGGCCTACAAAAAGGAAAGCATACGATTGGATTTTGGTGAAGCGAACAGCAGAAAGACCATAACCAGCCAACCACAAAACATGACTCTGCCAGACTGAAGAGAAGTGACAGCCTGAACAGTTTGTTCCCGCACTGTATCTGTTGCTAGAACACGAGGTGAGAATTATTAACTCTTACCTGAATGGTATTGTTTTTCATTGTGCGAGGCTGGTGTGAATCTTTGATCTCACCACTCACATACTAACCACCAGAAAATGGAGTATTGGATTGTTTGATGTGTTTCAGAAAGAGCTGATATCAAGTCTCTCTTATTGCCTTTAACAAGGATCCCAATCTTCTGAGTGATGTTGAGTTTGTTCTGTTCTGTTAGTAAAGAAGCCACGTTTGCAAATAGCCATCAGCGTTAGCGAACAACTTCTTTTTGCTGCAAATGCAAAATTAATTGGCACTTCAGTAAATTTTAAACATCCTCAACAATGGGGGTGGCATGAATGTGCTAATAGCGCTAAGAACAGTCATAACATTAAGGTTTCGTATTATTTCATATTATTAACGAATAACTACACAAACTCTCAAAGTTTTGGACTCATGTGGATCTATAAACAACAGCACCACCAACAGTTTGCAAAAATACTAAGAATGGGGCTGATTTACCTCTAGCCCAAGCTGTAGATACATACCTCCTGTCTGTTTTCTGGTTCATACAGGCATATTACATGTAGTGTGACATCCCCAATATCCCAAATCTGAACATACATGCATTAAAAGTATGTTTTTAATTGTAGAATTATTTTAATTTGATTCATAAGCAGCTTGTATTTAACCTATTTACACTGCAATAGCTCATTTAAATTAGTTTCAATTTGCAGGTTTGTCGAGGTGCCAGGCTAAAAGAGGTGTTACAGCAGTGCATGGTACATTTAAAGCCTATAACTTGGATGTTTTTTTATTTTCAATTTGTTGTTTTATAGATTAATTCATTAATCATTTGAACTTAAATCCTGCTCTGTTCATCTCATAGCAGATAAAATACTGCAGTAATGCTGTAAAATATAATGAAATTGTTCTGTTATCTTGCAAAAGCCCAGAGGAGACAATATATCCTAAATGCTGTATACACAATAGATGCTGTAGTGTGAGAGCTATTGATCAGCTATTGATTGTCTGTCACAGCTCCTTGGTTATACTGCACATCTATGTTTGAGTGTATTTTTGGGGTTTTTTTTAGTTCAAGCTAATTTACCATGTACCCCTCCTATGTGTTTCCACTTGCATGCTGGAGTAGTTCCTGGTGTCTTCACAGCAGCAGTGACAGTAATCAGGCTGTACATAACTGATATTATAAATGCATTGTCCTTCTGCTGCATCACATTGCACAATTAGAGCGCGGGATCCCGTTGGGAGCTTTTAATTATCCTCCCCAGCTTTAGATATGAAATAAGTATGAGCTCCCAAAGCATTACAAACATGCTGTTCTGTATCCGAGTACACAGCTTGCAGTGGTGCTCTGCTGGAGCTTCATGACTAGGCCTGGGCCATAGCGTGGTATAACCAGATATCGTGAAGACTGGCAAGCAATCTGATGATGATGCATCTAATATGGTATTTGTGAGAACTAAGACAACAAAAAGGCCTAAACAGTGCCACAAATAATATGAAATTGTATTCATACGTAACGTTTTATTCCTTTATTTTAAAAGTAGTGGGTTTCTAATGGGCATTAATAAGCCGTTATAACTTCCCCTCAATTTCTGCTGGAGGTTTCTCCAGAATCCAATGAGGTCAATTCTCTGAATTGTCCCTACAACTTTAATGACCTAATGACTAGTAAATGTATATATAGACATCTATATAGTTTTCCAAACTATCTACATCTCAGATCAAATTATGTAATCTTTTTTTGGGTCCCAATTTATATTAAGTACAGCACTACAGTAACACTACATTGGTTATTTCAGTATTAGCTTATGTACATTAGTGCATGCCAAGTAATTACATGTAACTGCATAGTAAAAAACTGAAGAAAACATGTACTTATGTGAGTATAAGTGTTTATTTTATGCAGCACGGGCCATGCTTGTGTAAGTGGGGCTATAAAATGTGTATTTTTTTTTAAATCCTTTTTTAAAAAGTGTGGTGCTAATTACTTTAGATTCCTGCTACTCTCACTCCTGACAGTCTCATTTAAGAGCTACTGAAGTGTCAATCGGGGACTTCCACTCATCCATTTTCAGGCAGTTGCTCGCCCTTCTTTAGCAAAGCTGAGAGAAATATTACCACCTGGTTCATGAAACTGTCACCGTACGATGAAACGAGCAGTAATTTGAGCGCGGCTTCAGAAACAAGCACCCACACGCCACTCCATCATTTGCAAATGACATCTTTAATTTTCTCAGTTTGATTCTGTTGAGTCGTTTGATTCCTGTTCAGAAAGGAAACCAATTCGCCCTGTGATTATCAAAACATTTCCAAAGCCAGCCTGCTTTGACCTGTGTACGTTTTCCCTCCAAATTTCACCAGGCCCTCTGTTACAAGGTCATTAAATAGTAAAACTTCACGGATTTATGTGAAAACAAGGCCACTGCTACAACTAACCCTTGCTAATACAGTCAGAGTTAATAGGGAACTATGCTGGAACTGAGCAGGAATTCATATATAGCACTGTATTAAAACCTAAATCAGAGGTGTGTCTGAAAAGTGCACTCGTTCACTATGTAGGGCACGGTAAAAGAAACCTGCAGTGCATGATGGTATATGTGTATTAATGTAGTGTACAGTGTCTGGACATCACACTGTGATTTTGTAGAGCACTAACAAGTGGGTGAAACTGACGGTTGACATTTCTGACACCACTACAAAATGGCTGACTCACAACATAGTGCCCTACATAGTGAAAGAGTGCACTTTTCGGACTCAGCTAAAGACTATTAATTAGCCAGGAGTTCTGTGAACAGTGGTAACGAATGATTAGTTAACTTTTAAATAGGCTATTGATTTTAACAGACCTCCTAAAGAACATCTCACTAACTGGGACAGCTGGTGGTCTGGCGGTTAGGGATCTGCCCCTTCAATTAGAAGGCTGTGATTCCAGGACCACCAGTAGCACCGCTGAGGTGCCCTTGAACAAGGAACTGGCCCCACACACTGCTCACCAGGCACTGTGTTACTTGCTGCCAACACTTACAACAATGTCTAAAATTATGTCATTATTAATGCCAACACATAGAAGCTTCCTCTGAGGCCTGGAATTAGGGAGGAAGTACAGGTACCACACCACACTGCACTTAATGATGTCCTGCCTGTGTTTTTCTGACTAATAACCTTAAGTTTATTCTTATTCGGAGTATAAGCCTGAAATCATTCTACAAACGGGGCCTTAGCTAGAAATGCCAATATCTCAGATGTGTTTTTTGCTTACATCACTTATTTTGTTGCAGTGCTGTTTCTCCAGTCTTTGACAACCAACTGAGATGCCTTATAGAAACAACTGGTTTATTGTATGTAATGTTTTAATGAAAACACTCTTCTAAATATATAAAATAATAATATTTGTTGACTTGAGTATTTTGAAAATAATAAATGAGCCGGAACTGCATTCTTCCAAAGTGAAGTCAACACAAATATTACTAATGACTAAGGTGTTACTGTGTTGTTCTTGAGGTGTTAATAACGTGTAATAATGTGTAATTATGCATCAAACACATGGCAAACCATTGCTAATACCTTAGATGTTCTTCCTTAGGAGTAAAGAATTGACAGGAACAGTGTTATAAAGTGTAACAGAAGGCACACGATTACTGATGAATGAGTTACATTCACTCCAGAGTAAATCAGTTGTAACTAAAGAACAAATCCAGATGTGTCTACTTAAGCACTATAACACAAAGTATGCAACATGTCACATGAAATAGATGATAAGTCTGGTTACTTTGTCTTAGGTAATGAATATGTGATGATTTTCTGCTTTATAAATTGCAGTCAGTTCACATATTAGAAACATAACATATCTGTTACTGAAAAGTTGAATTCCAGTTACTTCTTCAGCGTTTCACAATTTGTCTTTTGACTTAAAAGGTACATATTATGCAAAACTCACTTTTTAAGTTATAATAGGTCTATGAGCTACAAAATATGTTCATGATGTTCTTTGCATAAAATCACTCTCACATAAAGAGATATCACCAGTTTTATTCTTTCAAAATGAGCCATTTCAGGGCTCTGTCCCTTTAATGCAAATAAGATGCTGCTGGCCACGCCCCACCCATCCCATGCTTACGAAACTAAATGAACAAGCTAGTTCATATTTAACTACAATAACTACACACAAAAAAAAATCATTATTTGAAAGTACTTGAAAGTATTTGAAAGTACATTATTTGAACGCATCTCTCTCCGCAGAAGAGAGCCCCTAATTCACAGCTTCTTATTTCAATTTTCTGTTCCACCTTTAATACGTAAGGTGGAACATTTTAATGTGGAACGAAACTGATTGTTGCTGGCACATGGCCATCGACATTGAAGTGAAAGCCACAGTTCTACGTTTTTCTCTGTCTGGGAGAAAGTGCAGGATTTGTGCTGATCTTTACAGAAACACAACGCTTCATGAGTGACTCGCCTCTGTCTGTACATGGCGGATCGTCAGCTAATCTAGTGGGTGGCATCTTGACAGAAGAGCGGCGGTTCTATGCAAATTGACCCAGTAAGACCTCACACTGGGTCCGGCGTCCAAACGGCTGGTTCTGAAACGGTCTGAAACTGTGAAGAATAAAACTGGTGAATCTCTTTGTGTGAGAGTGCAAAGAGCTTCATGAACATGTTTTGTATCCCATAGACCTTTTATAATTATTGTGAATTTTGCAAACTATGCCTCCATCTCTCTCCACAATACCAGTTCCCCAGAACCTGTTTAGTGCTTTTAAGTTCCATTAATAACTTACTCCCAATTGTTTGTTTTAATTGCAGCAGTTAATGTTGTCGCGACGAGTTATGAATCAGTAGCTAAAGTTAGTAAGACATTCATTTAGTAACACGTTCTTTAGGAGATCTGTGAGTTTAACTTCAGTATTACATATTGAGTAACTAACCAGAACTCCTTGAAAGGTAATAGTAGGTATTCAAGTGTTCCCTAATACCTCACCACAGTTATACGTAGAGAGCAGACATTAACGGTGGCAAATTGGGTACAAAAAGATAATCTGAAGGTTTGTTTGTCTGCTTTGTAGTGTGACATGCTTGTCGGGCACATGCTCATAGTTTTGGGATTCTGTCTTTGTGTCAACATAAGCAACGTTAAAAACTCAAACACGTACTGTATCCTCATATTGTGCTATTTCTGAGCTCTAACACATCAGGTTGACAGCCCCCCGTCCCCCTCTGCTGAGGCAGTCAATGAGAGCAGTGGTCTTTAACAAACATGACCTGTTCTTCACAGAATAATACACGACTGGATAAAACAAATCAAGCTAAAACTGACTGAAGGTGTAACTTGTTTCATACCGTTCACTTTCAGAAATCCCAGAGCAGAAAAGTTCTAAATATGTTCCAGTTACACTAGATAATAAGAAAAACAGTCAATGGCCAAAAACATCACTGAGACACTGCAGTAAAAAAATCATGCATTTTTTAAAAATGTGTTTTTTTGTGATCAAGTAAAGCTGAAGAGGCGGATGAGGCTGCATAACTGCAAAAGTTGGAGGGTTTATTGCTACCCATATGGAAACTGTGAAACCAAAGTAAGGAAACTAATAAGTAGAAAACTAAACTGAAGATACTGGAAGAAACACAAAACACCAGGATAAATTACACTAAACCAGGGCTATTAAACCAGCAATCCTAAAGAAAAGAGCTAAGGCTGCATTTAACTCTGAAGTGGACTGTACACAAATTATACATAATTTTATAACTAAACTGTATAATGATGTCCTCTCTGTATATTCAATAACAGTAAACACTCGAACAGAAATAAATATGGATAGCAACAAACACAAACAGCTCTGCAAAAAAAATAACTGCAATTTATTTTTAAATCAGCAACTCTATGAGTGTGAGAACCGTTCCATACCAGTGTCTGTTAAATTCCCCCACAAACACTTCATTCTGATTTATGAGGGACTGATTAGTGATCAACTGAATCACATCTTATTTAATGAGGAAAAGTATAAAACACTGCTGTAATCGACTCTCTCCTCTCACACCGAGACCAGTTGGATGGTGAAACACTACTAGAAGTTCCTCAAAGCTCATTATTGCCATTTTGTTTGAGAGAACGAGAGACTTGTTTACAGAACCTGAATAATTCAAAGAAACAAATCTCTCGTTCTCTCAAACAAAATGGCAATAATGAGCTTTGAGAAACTTCTAGTAGTGTTTTCTTTGAATTATTCAGGTTCTGTAAACACTGCATCATTTATCTTATTGTTTTGTCATTTCCTTTACAATTATACTTTAAAGGACAATATTTGTATTTGGAAATGAGGAGAAATATTGTCAACAGTTAAATAAAACTAAGGCAAAACTGTTCAGTTCAATCTATGAAAGATAAAACCTGAGAAACTGAACATTCTTACAAAGTAACCCCATGAATTTCGCTTTAATTTCATTTAAAACTCAGTTTAATGCATTACCATTCACCTCTTTTAATTTAACTTACAGAACTGAAAATGCAGGGCTTTAAGAAGGATGAAACGAAAAACAAGAGAAACACTGAGACGATCCACGGGGGAGACCCTGGTCTGCAGCTGCCACAGACACTGCAAACGGCAGCAGCAGGAAGAAAAAAATAATCAGAAAACTTGATCCCGGAGGAAACCGTTAGCATTAGCAGTTAGCATTAGCAGCAAGCAGCGAGCCAAACAAACACTCGTACACAAAAGAAAGAAACTCTCTCTACCCACATGTTTAGACAGGGCACAGCTTACTAATACTAAATAAACTGAGATAACTGTTGAAAATTGCGGAAGGGGGTTTAAAACACTAAACTATGAGAACAGGACATGGAGCAGTCATGCTACATGCTGCAGCAGCTGCTTCTTTTTTTATGGAGGTAGACATCTTTTCAGTGTATTACTGCCATTGCTGGGCTGTATGGTGCTTTATTACTGCTGGTGGTGTAGGCAATAATGCTAAACTCTCAGGACACCAGCATCGGTTCTTTTGGTTTTTCCTAGTTTGAGGATGGAAATGAACTGACTTCAGTCAAATGCACCATACATTTGTGGGGTAAACATACAGCAAACACTCACTGGATGGGGAAATGCCCATGACAGAGGAGACATTAATGGCAAAGGGATGGAGCTTGGAGACAAGAGAGAAGAGAGACCGATACCCCACTACACTGGTGCTGGTGTCAGAAGCCGGTTCTGGTGCTCGGCCGGTGCTGAACTGGGAACCAGCGGAGAACTGGCCCGCATTTACACCAGAGCTCAGCAGGAGCCGCATGAGAATACGTGACAGGCCACGCCCACTAAACAGAAACAAACATGGCCGAACTCAGTTCCTGCTTGCTGGTTATTCTCCAAACTTTGAGAATTTATTTCAGTCCAAATGCAGCTTTTCCAGCGGGTTATTACTGTTGAAAAAGATAGACAGACAACGATTACGTGAAAGACTCCGCCCACCGCCTGTGACATCACGGGTTCTCGCTACGAGACCAGCAGAGTTTAGGTGCCGTTTGGTGCTTGTTTTTTCTGTGGAAAAGCGGTTCCAAAATTCGGAACTGGCACGAAACCGGCACGGGAGCCAGCGAAGTGGAAAAGGGGTAAGAGTGAGAGAGGGTTTGGACCTGTTTAGAGAAGCTCTGAAACACTAGCACGCCTCGGTAATTTCCCCATTAGACATGTTCTAACAGAGTCTGTGTACATGGGCAAATGATTTTTTTTTTTCTGGTTGATTATTTATGCTCATAATTATTAGTGATGATGCACATGCCTGAGTGAGTATTTTATTATTCATTTATTTAATACACTTTCATACACAGGAACTTGATTCAATTCAAATTGCACTGACCTGTTCAGCAGGGTTCAGTGTTTGACTACATAATAAAGCCAGCTGGTTTTTTGCGTAACCCATTTCTATCCTTTTCAACTGTAACAATCAAGACCTGCATAACTGAAATTAAACTGAGTAATTGCCTTGATTTTATCGCCTTGAGAATGCCCATTCAGTCTGCAAATAACTGCAATGAGTCCCGTTAAATAACCTCGCTTAGGCTGATGGAGGACACTTATCTCGACATGACATCAATGCCATTTGAAATGCATGAGGAAATACAACATATGCCGATGTGATTAACTGAATAAAAACAGAAACCTTGTTTCATTTCTGCGAATTAGAATTAGAAGGGGAGAGCAGGGGAGGTGCGAGACGAAGGCGGGCTTCTCTTAACAATGCGCATTCTTCATTTTAAATTGTCTGAAAATCAGTGATGGGAAAGAACACTTAGCAAGTAAGGAGTGTTCACCCCAGCCCTTTGGTATCATTGATGATTGCATTGTTGACAATCCTGTAATTAAAACATTAACGTTAACAAGTTTCCCATTTGATTGTTCTTTTGATTAAGTAGGTAGAGGTAGAACGTGTTGCCTAGAACTAGGCCTTTACTTTAGGCCCTAAATGTCAGGTGATACAATAACAAGGTGATACTTTAACAAGCATTTTTGCTATTCTGGATGTAAACAAGCACATTAGAAGCTTTTAAAGGACATCCCCAGGGTTTTGCCATAGGCAGGTGAACAACGCTGGGTGAGATTTTGGCCAAGGTTCTGCAGTATTCTTGAAACCTTAGTCTCTATAGAACCCATATAAAAGCACTTCTATTCCCCTCCAAAGACTAGAAATGATGGTCAGCTTGCAGAGACTAGTTAGGTGATGAACTAGACACACAACAACCCAACCTCCTAATGCAGGGGTGCCCAAACTAGGGCCCGCGGGCCAAAGTTGGCCCGTGGTAGTCTTTGATTTGGCCCGCCATACCATCCA
>JBBPCW010280677.1:0-10980 GCA_037974425.1 Phenacogrammus interruptus
TATATATATGTGTGTGTGTGTGTGTGTGTGTGTGTCTATATATATATATATATATGTGTGTGTGTGTGTGTCTATATATATATGTGTGTGTGTGTGTGTGTGTATATGTGTGTGTATATATGTATTTGTGTGTGTGTGTGTGTGTGTGTGTGTGTGTGTGTGTGTGTGTGTGTGTATATATATATATATATATATTTATATATTATATTTTATATTATATATAGACATTTTTAAATTGCCTAAAGCATATCAAATATGATATTTAGATTTTGATGATGATCTAAAAGTCTAAACAATGTAAAAAAAAACTATTACATATTTGTGTGAAATGTGTATTATTAAATGTACATTACCCTACATTATTTAAAAGAGACCATATTCAAAATGTAGCCTGATATAATTCTGGGCATTAATCCCAGCCCTAGTAAATTATTTATGTGGTTCTGGCATTGCATTGCTTCAGAAATTACACTGACGCTGTTATTAACAAATCACACCTCACAGATCATTCATTTTAGAAACGCTCCCCAGCTCACACAGATTTCACAGTCATTAAAAACCTTGTGTGTGGGAACGTGTGGGTGACGGTTGTTGACTGTGACTGTTAGTTAAGGGATAAGACAGTCATTCTCCAACCTAATCTCTGCATCTGCAACATAGAAAAGGACAATCATTAGGACATATTTCTATGTATTTGGTAAATATTCCTTCTAAAATGGTCCTTACTTTCCTCAGAACCTTGACAGACATTCTACATGATGGTCACCACTTGCGCCTCGAACGGTACGCGTGTCGATAACTGTCCGTATGAAGATGTTGACGCCATCATGAAGTCTCTAGAGTTGGTCATCTACGTGCCTGTCTTCATCTTTGGGCTGGTCCTGAACATCATTGCCATTGTGGTGTTCTGCATTGTGTTCAAGAAATGGACCGAGTCAACTGTCTACATGACCAACTTAGCTCTGATGGACCTCCTTTTATTGCTCCAGCTCCCCTTCAAAATGCACGCCAGGGACAACAAGTGGTTGCCGAACAAGCAAACGTTCTGCTCCTTCCTGGAGAGCTTGTATTTCATGGGCATGTATGGGAGCATCTACACCATAGTGTGCATCTCCATTGACCGCTACATTGCCATTTGCCACCCGTATCGCTCCAAGTGGCTTCGGTCCAAGAAGATCGCCCGGACAGTGTGCTCCGCCATCTGGGTATTTGTTGTGTTAGCGACCGTGCCTGTCTACACCTTTCACGAACAAAAAGATTGTTCATTCAATTGCTTTCATGGCTTTTCAGACAAGGGCTGGAACACGGCACTCATCATCTGTTTGGAACTGTTCGGGTTCCTGATCCCAGCCATTGTGCTGGTTACCTGTTCAACCCTGAGCATCCGCGCCTTGAAGGAATCCAATGTCAGCACTCCTGAGAAGCAGGGGGGGATACGAATCATCTACAGCAGCATCTGCGCCTTCCTGGTGCCCTTCACTCCAAGCCATGTGGCCATTTTTCTCCACTACCTGGCAAAAAAAGACATAATCACAGCCTGCAGGGACAAAAGAGGGATCGTGTTCTTCGTGCAGTTGACAATTTGCCTGTCCAACATCAGCAGCTGCCTCGACGCCATCTGCTACTACTTCATAGCCAAGGAGGTGCGCGCCAGCAAGAGAGTAATCAGGCAGTCCATCAGCAGAATGAGAAACAGCAGTACTTCAGAGCTGTAAGAATAAAACACTTTTAGGTTCTCATATGAGTAACCACAGCAGGCTCCCAGGCGCTTCTCACGCGATGGGAGCGTGCCAGGCCGAAGAGAAACTTCTGAGATGAATGATCACGAAAACTTTTGTTGGGTGGTTTTTTTTTTCTGCATTGCCCATCAAGTGTTGATTTCTCACATGACCAGTCAGATAAAACAGATAGGCTACTGTATATCAATAGATGTGGTGTGTCAGTTGGTATCAGTTCAGTAAGGGGTTTTTTTGAAGGTAAAGTTTTTTTGTTTTAATCTTGATTTATGTGCACCGCTTGTCAAAAGGACAACTTTCTTAAAGGTAAAAAAAATGTAATTCTTTGAGAGTATTTTGACACGATCTTCTTCTTGTTCTTCAAATTGTATGTTCTTCCATTGTATGAAAAGATTTCGTCATTTGAGAGGTAGTTTAAACACTACTTATGAGTGCTAACATCTCACCAAGGCTACAGAAGAAACAAGGTACAGTAATGTGAGAAATATGATCACATAAAATTGATATGTGGTTCTGTTTAGCCTAGAGTGTTTGGGGTAAATGGTACAAAGTAATGTTATAGTAACGTCATTACATTTCCTTGTAAAGTCATCTTACAGTTTCAATTCTCTTCACATTACTCACCCATTAGGAAGTTTGTTACATGCATTTAGCTGCGGTCAAACTGGACTTTTCTTTGCCAGTTTCCTTGGCAGGATGAGGCAAATAATCAGGAAAGTGTGGGCAGTCCTGATGTGAGGTGAGGTCTTTTCGTTGTTCCACAAGCACAAGCTGGTTACCCGGTTTGTTTTTGCAAGTGAAAGTGAAAAAGCAAAAAGTGACACAATGTTTTTGTCCATTTCGGAGGTTTGTGATTTTGTAAAAAGTTTGGCCAGAAGATTCGATGCATTTAAAATAAATTTTGTGTATATTATTCATCTTCATGTGTAGTTTGTGAGTGCGCGTACCACCTACGACCACTTACAGAATGATTGGGACTAAAATACTTCTGTTCTGAAGGTGAGAAGTAAAATAGGCCAGGCTTGATTTTAATTCAGAAACCTCCAAGCTTTACAATTTATTAATACAGATTTAATTCTGAGGCAGCTGGTTTCTACTGGCAAGTTCTCTTGGTTTTCATACGGCATCAGGCATTCATTGAAATGAAGCGCAACTGGTGTATCCTCCTGTTCAGAGCAGAAGCTTGGATAAATGAAGATTACTGTGAATTTACTCTTGGACTTTCTAGTTGTTGGGGGTTTCTAGATTAATGTAGTGTGCTATTGCACATGTACGTTTTATAACATTTTAAAAGACAGATGTCCCTAAACTTTTGACAAACAGTCAATATACTGTGAATCATTGCTTTATATGTTCAGCAGTTGAGCTATTTCTCAGGTAAAACTCAAACATGTACAGTGCTGCACCGCTACAAGTTTCCATTAGGTGGGCGAATGAGTGGGCTCAGGCAGCATGCCTCTTGTTTCACTTTGCCTCAGGACGCGCATTTCTGTGTTCAAATGTTGTTTCCCAGAGAGTGCCATGTTACGTATGTACAGGTTAATTTAAAATTTTCAAGCTTGTGTTATTTTTGACCTTTTCTATGTAGTGTTTTTTTATTTTTGTGTATTTATTGTATAATATATTTGAAATGTGGCATTAACATACAGTATTAATGGACGGGGTGATCAAATAAAAGTGCATCTGTATGTCTTTCAAGGTTCACACCATAGACACGGGTTGAGGCTTTCATTCACACAATGTAGCTGAATAAAAATGAATTCATTTTTATTGCTTTTTCTCACTTTTACCTTTTAGCTGCTGTATGCTTGACCACACAGGACATGACGGATACTTTCAAATCTTTTCTGTAGAAAACAGATGGATCGGAAGCTCACAATCATACCAGAGAAGCCTCGATCTCTTCAAAATTATTCACGTCAGAAGATGAAAAAGAACTTCTGCATGACAGACATGTGCTGCATGTCAGACAACCGCAAGGGTGGTGATTTGTGGTAACTGCAAATAGCAAAACAGATTTTCAGACCTGAAGCAATAGCAATAGTGTGATGGTGAGAAATAAAACTGTAGTCCTAGTATTTCAAAACAAAACAAGGGGAACTCCAATAACCATGCAATCCATATAGGGAAGACTTAATCACATGTTCATCCATTCTGTACAGTGAGCAAGTTTATTTTTAAAGTCACATCTTCCATAACGTGATTTCTGAGTGAATCAGGCTATTCAGTCGGGTATATTTGCGGGTGAAACAGGATTGTCTGCACTTTTTTAAGACATAGATTAGGTGAAGTGTTTAGCATCCGTGTCACTATTGCTTTTTTGGTATATTTACAGCAAAAAAAGAGTAACAAAAGGTTTCTATTCAGGGAAATCTGGGGGAGAGTCTCTATAAGGGCAATGAGTAGAACTGTCACTTGTCTTCCGAGTTGATCGGCTGCTATGGGCGCTCCTGAGCCAGAATTAATGTGTTTGTATGGCACTTTTGCACAAAATTGTAATTTGTAAATGATTAGTAATTTTCATGTGAAATAGAATTGCATTGATTTTTGTTAGACAGACAATGATTCAATGCTGCTGTGATATTTTGTGAACACAAACAGCCAATGGGATCTCAGCTTGCCAAAAACCAGCTCTCAGCAGCCTGAATACTAGTCATACTGGGCAGACCCTGTTGACAGAAAAACACAAACATAGTGGCACATATTCATTCATTTTCTGCAAACGCTTAATCCTTACTTGGGTCACGGGGACTCGGCACAAACGGGCACAAGGCAGCGACTCTCCCTGCGTGGGGCACCAGCCCACACACAGTTTAGAATCCCCAATTCGCCTGGCACACACGTTTTTGGACTGCGTGAGAAACCAGAGAAAACCCACATCCATGGAGAAAACCATGAGAAGAACATGCAAAGGCCAGCTCCTGGATTCAAACCCCTAACACTGGTGGTGTGCAGCAACAGCGCTACCCACTGTGCCACTGTGGGGCCACAGTACATTTTCAGTTATGTTTTATGCTTACTTCTACTTCTACTTCTACTTGCTGTGTGAAATACCAGAAACATTGTATTAACATTAAGACTCATTTGGCCACGTTCAATAAGGACTTTGGCGCCCTCTAGGATTTTTCTCAACTAATGGGAACATTTCCAAGATTTTGCTGCTCATAATAGTATTTTCTTTGTCTCATCAAAAATAAATCCTCTTATTTGGAGATTATTGAATTATGTCTTGTTTCTTCTAGACCCCCCTTTAGGAGAAATAAGTGGCAAAAAAAATAAACACAAGTTCGTTTGCTGTTCTCATCGGCTTCTTCTCGCTGACAACTTTAAGGATCTTAAAACTGTCTATCTTTCATGCTTTAAACCTGAATTTGGTCCCTTACACACATTCAGATGTTGTACAGGCCCATTAACAAGTCAGACAAGTTTTCTATTGGGTCTTCTGGTTTGTGTGAAGGTCTGATTATGTGAAACAAATAAAGATCAGAGCTGTGAGAGAAAAGAAAGAGCGTTTTATAGGAAGGCTTACCCTTAGGAGCTGATTTTAAGAAGAGAGAATGATCAAAATCACACGCTCAGGTTAAATTGAGCTCAGTTATGTCTAGGGGAAGATATCCCCTTTTGGAGTAAAAAAAGAAAAGGTTTTACAGCATTTTCATTGTGTATTTTCTGATACATGATAAGAACTTGATTTAAGATTTTAAGAACTATTCAGAACAGAAACCTGTGTTTAAACTTGTGTATGATGTAGACTGGTCATCTGCAGTAGAAATCCTTTGCAAACAGCACAAATACAGATTGAACATTCATGCTAAGATCGACCATAGATTCCAGTGGAAAAATCTGATGTACCTGTGGTTCAATTACATTCATTCATACACTTTCTATAACCACTGGCCCGAGGCTGGGACTCACCCTGGGCAGACAACCAGCCCACTGCATGGCGCACATACACACCATTCACTAACACTAACCTGACACACAACTCCGCACACACAAGGCCAGGACTCAGGTTCAAACATCCAACTCTGGAGGTATGAGGTAACAGAGCAATCCACCTTGGCACCATGTGGCCGGTTCATTTGCAAAGACTCAAAATACGAAGATAATGTAAAAGAGTAGATTAAATGCAGTGAGAACAGTGACAGAGAAAGGGAGGGTTATCTGCAATAGGATAATCAGTTACAGTTACTTCTCAGTTTGTTCAGTGGCAGTTTGGTTATTTCGCCATGAAATGCTTCACCACAATACACTGCATTTACGCACATGGTTACATGATGGTAATGAAACAGGAGAATAGTTGGTCTGAACAGTCATGCAGCACAAGTGATAGTTGTCAGTGGTGTAAAGTATTTGAGTAAATAGACTTCGTTACTGTACTTAAGTATTTTTTGGCTACTTTGTACTTGTACTGAGCATCAAAAATATAAGCAACTTTTACTCTCTACTCAACTACATTTCTGATTTAATATATTACTCCGCTACATCTGAACACTCACCGTTACTCATTACATCGTGATTGTGCGCGACGAGTCGGCATCTTTATCTGCCATGGCTAACTTCTTGGGCGGAAGAGGCGATATCGCCATCTGCAGGGCGCTGAAGGTACTGGATGCATTTACCTATACAGTATGTGCTATTTTGAAATATTGAGGTGTTCAATTTCATTTCTATATTAGGAAGTAAAACCTCATAAATAAACAGTTTCTTGTTTTTCATATTTCTTGGTGTTCTTTGAGCCTACATTCAGCACGAGTAAAATACTTAAGTTCTTTTAAAATCGGATACTTTAAGACTTTTACTCAAGTCTTATTGGAATTGGTGACTTGTAACTTGTAATGGAGTCATTTTTACAGTACGGTATCTGTACTTTTACTCAAGTATGATTTTTAGGTACTCTTTACACCTCTGATAGTTGTTGTATATGAGCTGATTTGTATATCGCTCACTGTATTAGACTTCAGTCTGTCAGACATATGTGCAAACACCCATTTGATGCATGTAGCTAAAATGTCCTCAGGATACAAACAAAAAATGAGTCACATGAAGTGACCAAATGGGTGTAAGTTACCTGTGTGTGCGCGATATAAATGTTTTCAGTTTATAGGCAGGGGACTCTAGGAGCTTCACTATTTGTGAAGGGTCTTCTTGTCTCCAACTCTTTTTGAAACATTGGTCTACAAATTAGATCTTCAGTAAATCTGTTAAATATAAGTTATACTATCCAATGTTCTTATTCCTCTTGCTACCACTAGCAGCTTTCAATGAGGTGTTTTTTCAGCCAAGAAACATGAAGAACAACATAAACAAATAAGCACCATGCCAGTACAATGTGGTCCAGTAAAAACAGGAACATGTAAACCAGCGTGAGTGTAGTGTGTGCTCTGTGGTAAAATGTGGTGCAACTACAGTATTGCAGAACTTAGTTGGAGACAACGCGTGAAAACGACAGAGGTTACCAAAGGACAGCAGAGAGAGTATAATATCAATATAAAATAATAACAATCTGAACATCACTGCAGTGAGATCTGGCAAGTGGGCACAGTGCAAAGCAGGATTCTGTCTACAGAAATGTAATTATTATGTGTGTGCAGGGATGGAAATGGGGAAGCCCAACTTGTTCCTATGTTCCGTTTTTCTTTCTTTTTTTGTGAAACGACTGTTTGTGTTGCATTGTGATAGTTAAAAATTGTTTAAGTTAGGGAATCTATTCTGTCTCCTGCATTAGGATATAACATTCACTGTTATATTCACCTGAATTTTGAACTTTTACTGAGATTGTATAGGGTGTTATGAACAATCAATCCTAGCTAGGTCCGGAGAGGTTAGACCCAAAAGCTACAAAATTGAATTTGTGTCTAAATGAACACCTGGGGATGTTTTTCATTGGTTGTGAGATTCCTGCAGGGGGCGGCATGGCAGAGTTTTACCAAGATCGGCCCACTAGCAAGCACTTTTCCTGCTTAGGGTTCAAATGACAGTGACATTAAGCGAAATCATCAGGTTATTCTAAAGCACGAAAATGGCCGGTGTGTCCATGTAAGGGCTTGAGCATGCAGGTTTTGAGAATCTGATGTCATGTCTTATGGGTGATCTACCAAAACAGTTTCAGAAAGTGAATCTCCCTCTGACCTACTTGTTTTTTCTTTAACTCGGGTACTCATTCATTACATTTACGCATTTAGCAGACACTTTTATTCAAGGCGACTTCCATTCCATAACAACAGGAGACAGTCTCTCTGGAGCAACTCGGGGTTGCTCGTGAAGCCAGTGGTGGTGTGCTGAATGTAGGATTCGAAACCATGACTTCTTGGTCTAAATGCAAGTATTCTACCCAGTGGGCCTCTACCACTCCCATCATTGCTTTGGCAGCGCTGACTATCATGTAGATCCACACGGCTAGCAGATCATAGTAACCAAAAATGATACACTGTATTACAAACGTTTAATTTTCTGTGCCTGATGTTATCCGGGTGTGAGGTAGGGACTCAACCTGACAGGGTGCCAGAGCACGCACACTCACACCAGCAGTCAATATAGAATCCCTGATTCACTTGACGCAATTTGGACTGCGGGAGAACCCGGAGGGAACCCAAGGAACCACAAGGAGAACATACAAACTCCACACACACAGAAGGTCAGGACCCAGATTCGGACCCCCAACCCTGGAGATGTAAGGTAACAGTGCTGCCCACTGTGTCACCCTGGGGCCTGGAAAGATTAACTGATAAGCCTACTCTTGAATAAACCCACTTCACCCCATAATATCTATCATTAGGAAAAGAGTGGGAGAATAAATGCCACTCTAAATAAAAAGAGAATGAAATGCCATGATATGCATTTTTTGGCCTGTGCCCACAGTTAATGGTAAACGACAAGGAGAAGATGCCGAGTGTGAGAATTGTAGCACTACCCCATTTCAGATGCCTGTCTGGAAAGGGCATTGGCTGTTTTTTGCCCCAGTTCTGAGACCACATCCTGCCACAACTGATAATAACGACAGCATCTCTGAACTTGTGTGGACAGTAGAGCCATCCTCCCCCCAACACACACGCACCAAAAATCTACATCAGTGGTCCCCAACCCCCGGGCTGTGGACCGGTACCGGGCCGTGGGTCATGTGGTACCGGTCCGCGAGCTGCACAGAAAAAAAAACACTGTGGATGTTACCCGTGTTCTGTTGTCGGCTCGTTGTTATGAAAATGCTGTTAATAAAACTGCGAGTGCACACTGGATTTACATTTATTATAATATTTTAAAGATTCCTATTATTATATTTTTATCCCCATTTTTATGCGTATCATTTATTTGTAAAAATAAGTATACGTATATTTATCTGCGACTCCTTAAAGGCTGGGCCGTGAAAATAGTTTCTGATATTAAACCGGTCCGTGACCAAATAAATGTTGGGGACCACTGATCTAGATGACAGAAAGCATTAGCATGCCTTGGAGCTAGTCTAGATCTTGAAATACACAATGGTAAAACAAACAATGAAGTAATATGACAAATGATTTGATTAAATAAATTGATCACATCACAGCATATTATTTATAATCATTATTTAATTCATATTATTGGGCACTACAGATGATGTGTGCATCGGAAAGTAACTTCTGTTATGCTACTAAGCATCTAAACTAAATCCTTACCAGAAATATATCCTTCTTTCCAGCCCAGTTAATACATGTTTGGTCACAGAATGAGCAGTGTCTACATTTTGGCTGTATGTATATTGCATATGCAAATTTATGCTAATCCCAAAGCTGTTCTCACCACACCAAAACGAAATGATAGCATTTTTATAATGTTCTGATACTTCCACTGCCACTAAATTCCACTTCCACGTTTTCTTATTAATATTTGGTCTGGTTTCTATTTTCGTTTTTGTTTTATAATCTTAGTTGTAGTCTCACAGCAGGCTGTGGAACTTGTATTCTCACACAGTTACGCTGTCATCAAAAAGATTAAGGTTATTTTAAGTCAGTGTAAAAAATCAAAGAGCAGAAGATACAGTAATGCATTTTATCCAGTTAGAAGCATGGTGTAGCACAAAATCAGTTTTGTGCATGGATTAGAGGAAGACATTAAACAACATTTAGCCTGCAGTGCCCACGTGTGGCTGCCAACTAAAATGCCTCTACAAGTGGCTACCGTTGATTTTTCAGTGCCATGCCTCTAATTCAGAAAGCAAGGACCCATAAAAAATCTGTTGCCAAGACTGCGCTGGCATTCCCTGCGATCAGATGGTTGTAGGTTTGAATCTCAGGACTGCTGGTGGCACCACTGAGGTACCCTTGAGGAAGGTACCGTCCCCACACACTGCTCCCCAGGGCCTGCATTGCTGGCTGCCCACTGCTTCACTTGGCGAATGGGTGAAATGCAGAGAGAGAAATTCACATTGTTCACACTGTGTGCTGTGGTGTATTCATATGTGACTCGCAGCTATATTGTGCTGGTTTACTTTAATGTGTTAGTTTGTTAAGATCTCTTTCTCATGCCTTAGTGAAACAGGAAATTGCGGAAAGGCATAAAAACAGGTCTAGAGCAGTTTACTTAATGTGGTTTAAATATGTAATAATAAAACACTTTAATTTCATTTGAAACTCAGTTTAATGCATTACCCTTAAAGAAAATGTAATGGTGGGGGGGTTAATACACTAAAATATGAGGACAAGACACGGAGGATTTGTTATGCTTTTTATGCCGGCTGACAATAAAAGAAGTGTAGGCTACTACAGCCACCGCTGGACTATATTTGTGTATTACCGCCACCGCTGAACTATATTTAAGTAATTTAAAGCAATAATTAACAAAATAATTGTGGTAAACAAAATAATTGTGTTAAATTACTTAAATAAAGAGTAGTAGGGAAGATTTTCATTCATTCATTCACTTGTTCATTGTCCAAATTACTTACCTTAACCAGAGTTGCAGGGGGTGCTGGAACCTATGCTAGCATTCATAGAGTGAAAAACAGAGACACCTTTGACAGGTAACAAACACAGACAGTCTAGAACAGCGTTTCTCAAACTATGGGTCAGAGAGTTCCTGCCAGTCCGCAGAGCATCGCTTCTGCACCAATCAAAATTCAGTCAGGGGTCTCATTTATAACCGTTGCGTACGTACAAAACGGGACCTAAAAGATGCGTACGGCTCTTTATACACAAACGTTGTGATCTATAGAAAAAAACTTGACGGCAGAATGTGCGCAAATGTACGCCAACTTTCATCCTTGCGTACA
>JBBPCW010280740.1:0-10975 GCA_037974425.1 Phenacogrammus interruptus
CAGAGTTGGAACGGCGTCTCTATCTCGAAAGCTCTGGGAGGAGTAGGGGGCCATAAAACGGGTGAAAGGAATAAGGAAAAAAACTTAAGAAGAACAATAGTGTGCTTCCTCTGCAAGCACACTAACAATAGTGTGCTCCCTCTGCAAGCACACTAATAAGGATAAAGATAAAGATAAAATTCAAGAAGAACAATAGTGTGCTTCCTCTGCAAGCACACTAATAATAAAATGTTAAATATCTGATGATGTGAAAAGCCAAAACTGGAAAATATCTTATAGCACTAAAGATAATGGAGACAGGTTACTTCCACCCCAAGAAATGCTTCTCCACACTCTACTATCCCTGTCCATTTTAAAAGTATAGTATAAGTATTAGTATGAGAGGACTGTGCCCTAAAAATAGGCAATGCTACAGAAGCAAATCGTATTAAATGCCAAACTTGGTGAGTAGATGAGTATGTCACTCTTTCATGATCTAAGACTAATTTCTCAGTCAATCCTGTTTGCTTCTCTTTAACTGTGCCATTTTGGAATATGAATGTAAGGCAGAATGCTTTAGGTTTCTCGCCTGGGGACCAAAGAAGAAAAGTTTGAGTTGATAGCATGTTTATGGAAAACAAAGGTGGCCTAACAGCTGAAGGAGAGATCAGGATGTCTTTCAAACATGGCAGGAAACACATGGTAGTTTATTTTCCCCCATTTACAATGACTTTGTTTTTATAACACATCTAGCATATTGTATCTACCCAAAAGTCATTAAAACAAACAGGTATCCATCCAGTAGTAAAATAAAAGACCATTCTGTGCATTTGTTTTTGGCCAAAGTAATAACCACTCTGTTTATGTGCCAGTTCGGCTCTTCTAAAACACTTGGCAATATGCCACCAAATGACCAAGTATCCAAATGAGCTCAATACCAGCATTGAAAAGCTATAGATTGCTGATGCACTCAATCCCTTTTGCACTGGTACACATGTTTTTATCCATCTAAATGGATAAAAATATTTTTCCCATGACCACTAAAGCAGAGGAATATTGCTAATAATTAAATTAAGTACTTAAACTGGTGTTTGTTGGTTTACATACATCACACTGACACGCATGTACTGGAGTATTAGCAGAAAAAACTTGGGACAGAATGCATCTGTTTTATTTAAGAGAAAAACTCATCTAGCAAGAAAAAGAATTTGTGGGTATCTCCCAAACAAGAGGTCTTATTGTTTAATAATAAAATCACATTAAGCACAGCACATGCATAGATCCTATCCTGCCTGAAATGGATTACTGCAAAGCACTGGTAACAGAGACCAAACTTTACAGCATTTTCAAGACCCAATTTTCATTCAATCTTCCCAGTAAGAAGTGCAAGTTTTGCAGCTTTAAGGTGGATAGCAAACCACCTATAATAGAAAAATAATTAAGCACAGAGAGAGAGAGAGTGAGAAAAAAAGGGAGAATGAGTGGTGAGGGGGGAGCATTTTAGCACTTACAGAGACGCAGCGTCCCGCCTGCACTGATTACAGTAGACTGCCTTTTGTTCACGCAGAGACGCTGGCCACACACTGGGGGCTGAATACAGAGATGCACTCCTCAACGCTCAAGTCTTCCACCCCCCACCCTGCCTTCCATCTCAATTGTGTGTGTGTGTATGTGTGTGAGTGAGGGAGAGAGAGAGAGAGACAGAGTATAACACGATTAGGTCTGGCACAAATCCACTCAGCAGAACACAGATGTCAGTGATGTTGCCCCCTCTAGAGCAGTCTCCCAGCACAGTAGTAAAAGCATGCTAAGTAAGGTCCTCCCACAGCTGCATTTAACACAAACACACACCACAGAAGTGGTTGGGCAGCCTTCTGTGGTTTCTCAGCTCCGTTGTTTTTGATTTTCCCCATCATTCTGCTAATGCTACTACCATACTTTCACTCCATGTCCTGTTTCTGATTGGTCTTCAAGATTAAATAACAGGATGTTCAATTTACTAGGCAAGGGAGGTAAGACACAGGATGAATGAAAATAGTTCTAGTGCACCAATCTGATGCCTTTCCTTTCACCAAATGATCTAGCTCCATTCTCCTGTATTTTTTTCCCTTGCTGCTACAGCCTCCCGCACTCTGCAGCCTCCAACACCACCCCAAAAGTCTCTCACATTGGTACAGTCCATTAGACAAAGCACAGGACTGGTATGCCAAAAGAAACAGAGGAGGACGCATTGGAAGAATGGGACTGTCCATGCAGCAGCCAGACGGGTGTTTCTCCAGCACATGCTTTCACTCTCCTGGTCTCCTCCTCAGGGATTAGTATGAGCCAGAGAGGAACAGAGTTACACAGACAAATTTGACTCGCTCACAGAGAAAAGATGTACCCAGAGAATGGTTTATGACCAGCCCTCTAAAGCAGGGCTGAAATGTAACCCCAGGGCAGGACAGTAAGGTTCTAACAGCTTGACTATCTCTTGTCCAATTGCGACCGTGGCTTTTGATGAGAGCTAAAGACCTCAACCAGTATTCATGGTGAGTGTGTAAATAATACATACACAAGTAAACAGGGGAGACCAAATTCTGCCCCAGCAGAAGAAGCATGTTCCAGAAGAATTATATTGGTCATTCATTCACATTTGAGTCCAATTAAAAACATTCCTGGGGGAGCATGGAACTTCCATGGCCAAAAGCAGTCATCCCAACCCTGGAAGTAAGCTTCAGTTTAGAGGAAGTACCCTACAATTTGACTATATAAAGGGCAGATTTGATCTTAACATCTGAGAGCTCAAGGCAAGTGCTGCTGTTGGAACTCACAGTCCCTTGGGAAGATCGGATGGAGGAGGCCCATGAATGAAATAGGGCAAAATATCTCGAGCTGGTCGAGGCCTGCAGAGCCTACAGCTGGAGATCTTGCTGCGAGCCGATTGAGGTGGGCTGCAGGGGATTTTCAGGGCAGTCTCTGCATAGAGCACTCAGGCTCCTTGGCATAAGAGGGTTGAGAGGAAAGCCATCTGAAATATCAGTGAACATCAGCAGAAAGAGCTTCCAGGTGGTTGTGGATCAAAAGGGGGGACACTTGGAGTAGCACGCTGCTTGGACACAAGCCGGGGTCTGATCAACCCCGTCTGGGTCGCCCAGGTAAGGTTGTCTGATGATCTAAGACCCAAAACTCCATGTGACCCTGGGTTCATCACGGATGATGTGTCCAAGCTGCACCATACAGGTGTTTCTACTAACTAGATACTGACTGGCTGGGCCAGTGACTTCCAGGAAAGGCTGGATGACAACCGCGAACAGAGTGGTGACAGCTGGAGAGACTGTGGACAGCACGGAGAGACGGCGATCGGGGCAGCGAAGATTAGCACCCTGAGCTGCAGCTCCCATGATGGAGCACCCAATTTAACCTACAGAAAGCCCTATGAAAAGATACCCCCTGGAGAGCCTGAGAGGGGGGGAGGATGAGCGCTCCAGAAGGACGGATTTTTCGGATAACGATACGAGCAATGGACTATCGTTAAGGAGAGCAACCTGTTTTTGCGGCAAAACCTGCAAGAACCTGAGAGGTCTGAGGATCCCCCAGACCAAGATGGGCAGTAGGAGGGAGCAAGTGGAGCAACGCACAGAGGCAGCACTGAGTACTGCCCCTGGTGAGATGGAGGAGGAGGAGCAGGACCCGGAGTCACCCCACAGTGTCCAGAACCTCCAAGCCCTGCATGCTGCACCTAGCAAACCATTAGAACATCAGCGGGTCTTGTGGCCTGCTGCTAAAAAGGAGTCTGAGTGGCGCCAGTTCGATGAGGATGTTGACACGATTCTTGAAGCATCATTACATGGGGAAGCAGATCAGCGTCTCCAGACAATGTGCACCCTAATCATCAGTATCAGTAGAGAACAATTCGGATTCACGCAAACAAAGGCCAAAAACATCTTCAGGCCAAATCGGCGCGGGATGGAGATCTCGAAGCTCAGGAAAGAGTTGAAGTCTCTGAAACAGCAGTACAGGAAGGCAACAGAAGAAGACAAATCAGCCCTTACAGATCTGCGGGACATCCTTCGGAAAAGGCTCCTCACCATCCGACGCACAGAGGGGCATAGAAGAAGAAACAGAGAGAAGACTCACAAGCGTGTTGACTTTATAGCTAATCCATTTAGATTTACTAAACAACTGCTAGGGTAGAAGTGGTGTGGGACCCTTGTAAGCCCTGTAGAGGAAATAGATCAACACCTCAGGGACACTTACAGTGATAGTAGGAGGGAGGAAGATCTGGGCCCATGCAGAGAGCTGCCTACACCTTCCACTCCCTTCACCCAGTTCAGCACCAAAGAGCCAACCCTGGCAGAAGTCAGGGAAGCGGTCAGAGCTGCAAGGACCAGTGCAGCCCCGGGTCCGAGCAGTGCGCCAAACAAGGTTTACATGCTTTGCCCCAGTCTTCTAGAGAGGTTGTGGAGACTCATTAGGGTCGTATGGTGATGGGGGAAGGTAGCCAGGAAGTGAAAACATGTCTGGATACCAAAGGAGGAGAATGCAAGTAACATCACGCAATTTCACACCATCTCTCTACTCAGTGTGGAAGGCAAAGTCTTTTTTAAGATTCTTGTAAAACGGCTGACAGAGTACCTCCTGAAGAATTCCTACATTGACACCACAGTGCAAAAAGGAGGAGTTCCAGGAATGCCAGGCTGTCTAGAGCACACAGGAGTTACCCAGCTGATCCAGGAGGCAAGGGAGAACCGAGGAAACTTATCAGTCATCTGGCTGGATCTCGCCAATGTATATGGATCCATACCACATAAACTTATTGAAAGAGCTCTAACGACTTACCATGTTCCAGAGAAGATCAAGGATCTCATACGGGATTATTACAGCAGTTTTAGCCTGAGATTCACCTCAGGGACTACATTGTCTGCGTGGCATCGCCTAGAGAAAGACATCATCACTGGCTGTACCATATCAGTGACGTTGTTCACACTGGCGATGAACATGCTAGTCAAGGCAGCAGAAGAAGAATTTAGGGGCCCCCTGGCTAAGTCCGGCACTCGCCAACACCCGATACGTGCCTTTATGGATGATTTTACGGTCACAGCAACATCAGTGGTAGGATGCCATTGGCTCCTTCAGGGTCTGGAAAGGCTTATGGCATGGGCGAGAATGAAATTCAAACCAGGTCCCTGGTCCTGAAGAAGGGGAGAGTGAACGACAGGTACTGCTTCTACTTGGACAGAGCACTAATCCCAACAGTGTCTGAGAAGCCCACAAAGAGCCTGGGGAAGATCTTCGATGCCACCCTCAGAGACACAGCAGCGGTCCAGCCGATGCAAGCAGAACTGAAGATCTGGCCATCAGCAGTGGATAAATCAGGCCTCCCAGGTTCAAGGCATGGATCTATCAACATGGTATCCTGCCAAGACTCCTCTGGCCACTGTTGATTTATGAAGTACTGATAATCATGGTTGAGGGCTTTGAAAGAAGCATCAGCCAGTTTCTGCGTAGGTGGCTGGGCTTGCCGAAGAGTCTTGCCCTATATAGCCGCACAAACAAGCTGCAGCTTCCTTTCTCCAGTCTGACAGAGGAGTTTAAAGTCACCAGGGCCAGGGAGGTGCTCCTCCGCAGGTATCAGAGTGAGAACAGGAAAGAGGTGGAAGACACAGGAGGCGGTCGCGCAGGCAGAAGCAAGGCTGAGGCATCTTGGTCGGCTCTGTGGTAGTCGGGCGAGCTGGGCTTGGTAGCCTTACAAGACCATGATTTGACAAAGCTCAAGGGAAGGAGAGAAGTCAGCTGATTCAGGATGAAATCCGATCAGAGGTGGAAGAAGAGCGCCTTAGCAGGACCGTGACCATGCGCCAGCAAGGGGCTTGGACAAACTGGGACCATGCATCTGCCTGGAAGATCACCTGGATGGAGCTTTGAAAGGCAGAACCAGCAGGACTTAAGTTTCTGATCAAGGCAGTGTATGATGTACTCCTAAGCCCATCCAACCTGTATTTCTGGGGCCTAACTGAAACACATGCATGTCCGCTGTGCTCAGCAAGAGGCTCGTTGGAACACATCCTGAGCTGCTGCCCTAAAGCCCTGGGAGAGGGGAGGTACACATGGCGCCATGACCAGGTGCTAAAGGCAGTAGCTGATGTTATCTGCGCAGGAATCCAGCAAAGTAAACACTGGGCACCGGCAAGGCACAGCATTGCCTTTCTCAGGGCAGGAGAAAAACATTAAGCAGAGCGCAGGGTTGCATCTGGGCTTCTGGCATCTGTGCATGATTGGCAGCTGAAAGTGGACCTTCAGAAGCAGCTTAAGTTTCCAGAGCACATCGCAAGGTCATCTCTTAGGCCAGATTTGATCTTAACATCTGAGAGCTCAAGGCAGGTGGTGCTGTTGGAACTCACAGTCCCTTGGGAAGATCGGATGGAGGAGAACCATGAACGAAAGAGGGTCAAATTTCTTGAGCTGGTCGAGGCCTGCAGAGCCAATGGTGGGAGAGCCCCCTGCGAGCCGATTGAGGTGGGCTGCAGGGGATTTCCGGGGCAGTCTCTTCACAGAACACTCAGGCTCTTTAGCATAAGAGTGTTGCTAGAGAGGAAAGCCATCAGAAACATTAGTGATTCAGCAAAAAGAGTTTCCAGGTGGCTGTGGATCAAGAGGGGGGACGCTTGGAGTAGCACGCTGCTTGGACATGTCTGGGTCACCCAGGTGAGGGTGTCTGATGATCTGAGACACGAAACACCCTGTGACCCTGGGTTCATCACTGATGATGTATCCAAGCTGCACCATACAGGTGTTTCTACTAACTAATTAAACCTGTGAAATAAAGCTAAGCTGTAAAATAAACCTAAGCTGCAGTCATTTTATAAAATTTAATTCAACTGCAGTCAGTTTTATAAAAAAATAATAAACTTTGCATTAAAAAACTCTTCATCACTACACTACAGTGCAGGAGATATTCAAAAGTAGTACAGTAATATATATTATTATCTCCACTCCCGTCAAAGCTATAGAGCATAACTAATTAAGTGGTGCTACGTATTTTATATTCTTTTATTGACTGTTAGCATCACAGGAACCATATTGATTTACAGTCTTCACAGTGTTGCTCAGATGATGTTATAAAAATGTTAATTCAAAGCTAAAATTATGGATAGGTGCACAAAAAAGTAACAATTGGAGATAAAAACTCAGACTACTTCACTGAAAAACATTTCACGAGTCATTCTAAGAGTAGCCCTCAAGTACAAAAGACAGTTGAATGTTTACTGCAAATCTCTATAGGTAAGGATTTACTGAATGTACTTTTCCTCCTCTCTTCAGGCTGCTTAATAGTGTGACGAACGGTAGAGTCAGGGGACATCAGACACACGGTTTCCATTTTCTTTTAGCTTTATTTGCAGTTCTCTTCCACACAGACACTCACAGCTCCAAACACCAACTCCGACTACCACTAAGTACCGCCCCTCCCCTTATATACACCTCCCCAAAAAGCCCGCCAGTTGCCCCCTCATAAGTCACGTACACCCCTGAACCCCACATGAACCCCTAACACACACAAACACACATACATCCCCCCACGCATAGTGCATGCGGCTCTCCCGTGCTCGCCACACAGCCTCTCGCCAAGTCGTGAGCCGTCCCCGGCCACGACCAAACCCCGCACACAGTTCCCAGGCTAGCCAACAGCGGAAACCTCCACCGGGGGTCCCCGAGCCCCCCCTGAGTCCCACAGTCACCCGCACTGTCCATCTCCCATCCCAGTTCACTCACCCGCTCATGTACAACCTCCCCACAGTCCTGTTCTTGGTCCAGCTCACCCACAAAGTCCGCGGCGGTCCACTCTCGGACCCTGCCCCTTTTTCCAGGAGGGGCAGTAAACCCAAACCATGCAGGGGGCATGCACTCCTGCCCCCGGCCTCACTCCCCGTCGGCTCTCGCCGACCCGCCCCGCAACTGCTCCGATTTGTGGCAGCCTATAGACAGCCCAGCGGATCCTCCAGCTCCCTTTTCCGCGGCTGTCTCGGCCTCTCCGGACTCGCACTGCATCTCCACCGCTCCGCCCACGGTCTGGGTCTCGGCCGCCGCACTGCACTGGTCCTCTGCTCGCCGCTCTTGACCCTCGCATTGCCGCGTGAGGTGACCTGGCTGTCTGCAGCGGTTACAAAGCCGCACTCATTGGCTCCCACAGCGGCGCGCGATGTGGCCTGGCTGTCTGCAGTGGTAACAAAGCCGCACTCGCTGCCTCTTGCCAAGCCCTGCTCCGTCTCTCTACGGCTGCTCTTGCACGGCTCGGCGGTTCTCCACCGTTGGTCCTACCGCACAGTGCACGGCGTCCACCACGGCTTCTGGGTCTCTGCCTTGCTGCCTCAGTGTGGAGCGCTCCGGCGCGGCCACACGCAGCTGCCCCGCACCAATGTCCACCTTGGCCCTCAGCTTCACCAGCACGTCCATGCCCAGAATACACTCCTCCCACACTCCGCCAGCCATATCTCATGCTCCACTTCTACCCCTTGAACAGTGAGTGTCAGCAGCCGCCTCCCTTTCATCACGACTTTGTCGCCTGTCACCGTCGAGAGCCGCACGGTTGTTGCTTCCCAACCGGGCGGGCTCGGGTGCTGTGTTTGCGGTAGGACCCCTGGCCGGACGATAGTAATGGTGGAGCCAGTGTCGACCAGTGCTCTGCAGCGGACTCCCTTGACTGTACATTCGACCCTGAGGCCCCCGGTCTCTCCGAGAAGCCCCACTCGTGGCTCACCTCTCCCGACCGGGGCCTGGGCCTCCCCCACTTGCAGTGGCCCATCGCAATACCGCGCGATGTGTCCCTCTCGGCCACAGCGAAAACACACCCTTGGCTCCGCCTCGCTCACCGCCACTCTCTGGGGGGAAGACACTCTCAGCCGGCTGCTCAGCCGGCTGTTCAGCCAGTTTCTCTTGGGCTGCCACTGGGAAGCTCGGGTAGGCTCGGCGTGCGTAGCTACGGAGGTCTCCCGCGAGCGACTAGCACGTTGAGCACTTCTCCCTCCAGAGCCATCGCCAGGTGCACGGCTGCCTCCGACGGCCGCCAGACATTGTGTTTTGTCGCCAGCTGAACCTATGCCAGGTACGGTTCCAGTGGCTCCTTCCCGCCAAACTTGGGTAGCTTGACCATTTTCTGTGAGCTCTCCGCCGCCCTTTGCTTTGCTTGTCCACGCCCTGGGGTGGAGGTGAGGCTCGCTCCTCGCCATCTCGCACTCGCGCCGCCGGGGTGTGCCAGCCCCCTCTCGGGCGTGTCGACGACCACCTCCATGAGCTCCAGCTCTCTCCTGATGTCCGCCTGCTCTCGAAGCGCCGTTATCCTACTTCTGACACCACTGTGACGGACGGTAGAGTCAGGGGACATCAGAAACACGGTTTCCATTTTCTTTTAGCTATATTTGCAGTTCGCTTCCACACAGACACTCACAGTTCCGAACACCAACTCCAACAACTCTGACTACCACTAAGCACCGCCCCTCCCCTTATATGCACCTCCTCAAAAAGCCCGCCAGTTGCCCCCCCACAAGTCACGTACACCCCTGAACCCCACATGAACCCCTAACACACACAAACACACATACATGCCCCCATGCACAGTGCACGTGGCTCTCCCGTGCTCACCACAATAGCTTAAGAGTGCACGTCATCTGCTACATGAAAGTGTTTGACTTTCTCCACAGGCTATAGAAAAGACAGAGATGGGTGCGTAGACAAATGGAGAAAGAGAGAGGTGAGGCTGCGTTTAAAAATCATGTGGAATGTTAGTGGACTAGTTGAATGTTTCTTTACAGTAAGTTACACTGGACCATGACCATGACAAGAATCAAGTCTTTTAATAAAAGTATTTACATTTATGGCATTTAGCAGAAGCTTTTCTCCAAAGCGACTTCCACTCCCTAACTACATGGGACAGTCTCCCTGGAAAAACTAAGGGTCTTGCTCAGGGAACCAGTGGTGGTCTGGTGAAGGTAGGATTCAAACCCATGACCTCTTGGTCTAGCTGCAAGTATCCTACCCACTAGGCCAACACCACTCCACCAGACACCACCAGTATCTGATGAACTGGTAAATGTACTGGGTGCGCAATTAACTGTATTTCTATTACAATCACAATATGGATTTTACATTGCAAAGGGCTGCAATAACCAACCAAATTACACCACATGCACACTGTACTGAAGGAATGAACAGACATGAGCCATGTCTAAAACTAGTGCAAAACTCAGAAGGGGACTGAACCCTGGTCTCACATATGCAATCCTTTTTCACTGATCTATGATTTTGTAATCATAGCTGAGAATATAGGGAGCATTTACAGTGATGCTCTTTTTAATCAAGAAACGGGAAGAAAATAAAAAGTAGATATGCTGATCATACACCCATGATCGTATTCCAGTCCAACCGAGCAACACCTTTACAAAATCCGCTTATGATAAAACTGTGGCTTATCTCAGAGTACAGGGATGATATCCAGAGACTGGCATCAGGGTGTCTAAAAAAAAAAAAAAAATGCCACTGAATACTGCAAAAACCAAGGAACTCACCCTTGATCTCAGGAGGAAGCGAAATGGGGATCCTGCACCTCTGCTGATAAATGGCAACAGTGTAGAGAAATTCCACTCTTTTAAAGTTCCTGGGTGTACACATCTCAGATAATATATCTTATGGGGGTTCTCCACCGACTGGTATCATCTCAGTTCATTTCAGTTCGTTTTTTGATCTGCAGTTTTCCAGTACAATTAAAGTATTCCCTTCATGTAACTGGTTGCTATAGCGACCAAACATTCTGAGAAGCATCTAGCACGAGTGGAGCAAAAAAAAATTATTGCTCTTGCTATACACTAGACGGATTCAGATGACTTGCTACAGTTATACTTCCAATTAGTGTTGTCAAAAGACCCGGTACTTCGGTACCAAGTACAGTACTAAAAAAATAAAATGTTACGGTACCAGGTTTTCTGAAGTACCGGTGGTACCGAGCACCCGGTAAACCCGGTTC
>JBBPCW010280810.1:0-10972 GCA_037974425.1 Phenacogrammus interruptus
TGTGTGTGTGTGTGTGTGTGTGTGTGTGTGTGTGTGTGTGTGTGTGTGTGTGTGTGTGTGTGTGTGTGTGTACTTTTCTATACATACATTTTTCCTGCTCCTGTACAGATGTTGCTGCAGTAGGTGGTGAGCATTGAAGTCTTCGCTCATGCCTTTCAGGTCCTGATCATGAATGTTCAGAGACACTGAGGGAACGGGATCCCGTCTGGGTGAACACAGAACACACTTTCACAATTCGTCTGAGAATTTTCTGTGTTGTTACTATTTAATTAACATTATTTTTTCCAAGGCCATAATGAAAAGAGTGACCTTCTAAAGGCAAGAGTCAATGAACAGATAATAGTGTGTCTCTCATAAACAGCCTGTGTTTACTCTCCCGTCTCGACTAGCTCTTATGACTGTATCTAAAGAACATACTGGTGCCTATTTACACTCTTCAGAGAACACGACCTTAAGGGAAATGTCAAGTAAATGTTCATAAGTGGTGGAATGATTGCTTCCAGACTAAACGATATGCAAAAATCTCTTATATTAATCCTCTTATAATTTCGTACTGTAACTATACATTACATTTTGTAATGATTTTTGACTTTAATGTACGGTTTTAGGGAAAAAAGCCTTAAAAATTAACATGATGTGGTAAATGGTAAAATGGTTTTCTCATTTACAAACATGGTTATTTGAAGCATCCATCAAAAGGTTATTCAGGAGACCAGTAACGCTTCTTCTATGCCATAATTTCCAGAGAACACTTTTTGGTTAGAATAACTATTTTTCTAAAAGAGAGAACCATTTTACCATTATTTCCATAATTTCGATGTTGTATACTTATGAAGGCTATTATGGTGTAAAAGGTATAATGTTTTAAAATGTTAAAAAAAATGGTTATTTTAAACATCTATCAAAAGGTTATTCAAAACACCAGTAAATGGTTCTTCTACAGCATCATTTCCAAAGAACACTTTTTGGTTCAGCCTCTTTCTGTGTGATGAGTGAGACTCATATACTTGCTGTGGGCAGTAACACTCACATGATGGAGGTCATGGGAACATTGTCGATGCCGAAGTCAAGCTCAGATGTGATGTCAGGCATGACTCCTGAAAACTCCAAACTCAACTTCTTCTCAAAGTCCACATTAGTACCGTCATCTTTGCGCAGGAAGGCCAGAGAGCCACGTTTCTCTCCCTATTTGAAGAAAGAGGTTTTACTCAGTTGGAACAGATGCTGATATTAATAAGCCGATGAGCCAAAACTATTAAACCAGAGCACCCATATGCACATTTTATTGCACAACAACTGTTTTGAATGCAACATAAAACTGAGGAAGGGCAGACGTTAAAGCACATATCGTACTTGATGTATTTTTTTTCCAAAGGGTTAAAATGAAAATGTGCCATAAATGTGCAAATTAAAAACCCATACTGTAATGTCTTTACAACAGAAGATGTGTTAGCAAATATTAAGTGGTAAAATCAACAACATATCACTTGATTAACGGCGTTCAAACTTTTGCAAATGTCATCCCAGCCCTCACCTCAGTAACGTAATTAACAGCGTCTTCCAGATTAAGTTTGTGAAAGATGCTGAAAAGGTAATCTCTGTTCTTCCTGGCCTCTGGCTTCATCAGAAACCATGTGATGTATTTGTCCTCAAATCGCTTCCAGCTGAAACAGAGAGACGGTACAAAGACCCTTTTAAAAAGTAGTAACAAAGGCATGCGATGATGTTTGCAATGTCCTCAAACTATGAATGTATTATTTCCTCCCCAGTGCTTACCCTCTGGTCCACCAGTTATCTCCTATACGTCCAGAGATGTCCTCCATTGCTGCCAGGATGTGCTCACATGCCTGTGGCCCAAATGAATGCAATCAAATTCAAGAAACATGTTACATTTAGATGAGTTCTCTGTGTTGTTTCCCTATGTCATGTAACACGATGAATGCAAGAAGGGAGACGGAAGGTAAGTACCTACCCTGTTGTTCACTTTCTCAATGAGTTTCAAGTCAGCTGGAGAAACCCTCTTAACTTTGAGCCATTTGACAAGGGGCTTCATCGTGAGACCCTGGGGGGGAATTGAAACATTAACCTCTGCATTTTTGTCTGCTCTTTCTGTTAATAATCTACTTTCTCAGTGCTGTGAGCACATTCATTTTGATATCTTTTTAACGTTTATTGAATTCAGTTTTAATAATTTTATTAGTAAACATATTTATAGGAATATATTCATACATGACAGTAGCCTATCATTGTTACTCTGGTTAAATAAATCACTAATAAGCCCTTAGCAATGTGAATTTAGGCATAAATGTGTCAACATGTCCACTCAGAAATGAACACATCTAACAATAACTGCAGTATCAGGCTTCTTTAATATAGTATTAAAGTGTAGAACATAAATGCCCCAGTTCCTATATATCCAGTTTGGACATTCGTGTTAGCAAAACGTTTTAAGTTAATATTTATCTTCTGAGTGTAAAGAATAAGATAATAGTACCTGAAGTACGACAGTGAAGTACACGACAATGAGCGTTGTGCTGATCATCAAGTTCTTCTCTGGGATCCTCGTCTCGTCCAGTGACGCTGCCAAACCATACGCCACTGCCCCCCGTAGACCACCATAGCTCATGACTAGCTGATCAATGATCTCTATGGGAACCAGTCTGAACCGGTTGAGCATCCAAGTCAAAGAGAAGACACCTGGAGATCAAAACACAACCACAGTTGGGCACTAGGGCTGGCCAATTAATCGAAAAGCAATCGAAATCAACATTCAGAACCTATAATCGATCAAATTTTTCCAGGTCGATTATTTCAATTACTTTCCCTTTAAAAATATAGATAGTAGATAGTGTGTGTTTCCTTCAATTATTTTAAAATCAAGTAATGCACCCTTCATTCAAAAATCTCTCACTTGTAATATGTGAGCATATTTACTGTCTAAAACTTGTCAGTGAACTATGAGGGCAAAAAAAAAAGAAAAAGAAAATAATCGTTCATTAATCGAGTAATCGAGTTTAAATGTTCAATTAATCGAGATTTTGATTTTAGGCCAAATCGCCCAGACCTATTGGGCACTATGCAAAATATAATGTCAGGAAACTTGAGGGCGGTTTCATGATACCAAATATGTATTAAGATATTTATTTGTAGATTATTGACAGAATGGAGAACATCCACAGTGACACAGCAATATTTATAAAAGGCAACCGAGTGTAACGCTTTATTTGAATTAAATCTTTGTACAAAAAATATTAGTGGTATAATAGGGTGATATGTTAATACATATAGATTATATTGTTTATGTCATTTTTTCTGCATGATTACGCTATTCATTGCACACAGAGTTGATCGGTGAAGTATTAAAGCTAATTCCAAAGATGTACCCCACCACATTTATTGTGATCTACAGTACTGAGACCACTCATTTCTTACTACACAGATGCTGAAAAATGAAAACTTCTGGTTAATGTCTGTTTTTGACCAGAAATGAAATTAAGCAATTTTAGTAAACTGCTCAATAACTTTTTCTGACTCTGAAATAAACTGAAGGGGGTCTCAGACTTTTGCAAAGTACTGTATTTTTTTCACAGTATCAATAACATAGTGTCTAAGTGCCCAGCCCTAAATTTACAATTTGTTACAATTTAACTTAACTAATTGACTTAGGCAACTGAGTTTCTCCACAGTTAATCCACTTTTAAAGGAACACAGACTCACCAATGAATCTGAAGACTATGCAGAATAGTAGAGTGAGAAAGATGAAGCCAGTATTCCACACCCAGACTGCACGATCAATGGCCGTGACACCCAGGAAGACAAAGATCATTGTCTCTGAGCCGTTGGCAAACACCTTCATGGCGTAGCGCACAGCGGTAACAGACTTTTCATCCATGTTTGCATTCACATATTTTTGACAACAGACACCAAAGAAAGTAATTCTGCAACAGAAAAACACTAGTCAAAGTCTGGAATTTAATAAGGACATATACACATAAGAGATTTCCAATGATGCACTACAATTGTACACAACAATGAATGTTAATTCTGTGCTTTTAACCTTATATGCTTCTCCGTAACATGTCCTGACTCAACACAAAGGTTCATGCTATATTAGATTTCAGGCTCCATTCAAAAATAGTCTGTTCTCTTTTTTTTACAGTCAGGAAAAGTGGAGCAGTGGTTATATAATATTTGTCATTTGACCTTTAGCCAGTGATTTCCTGTATGTATTCTGTAGACTTCACCATTCTACATGTGTAACCCCATATGGCTGATAGGTAAGAGATTTGTGTGCCTAGGTTGGCGTGACCCGCCACACAAACTACTTTTGGGGCAATAGTATAACAACTGCTGCACCAAAAATTATGAAACTTGTTTGGCTCATGACCCTCACTCATTACTCATTTGTGAAATAGAGCCATCTACTAAAAAAAGACAGAAACTTGTTGTGAAGGTATAAAACCTCTACAGACCTAAAAGATCAGTCTTAGAGAAATTCTGTTTCCTTCATAATGGCATATGGATGCTGTTTACACCATTTCAAACAAATCCACCATAAGATGTTGCTACAACACTTTTTCCTCTGTTCCTCCGACATGGTTTGGGCTATATTCAAAATTAATTTTGTCTTGAAATCCTTATGAAACATTCCCAAAATTCAAATGGTCCCTTTCTAAAGTGGACAAATCATTCAACCAATAATTGGGTGAGTTTGGACATTCTGCTTGGACACCACTTATTCTCTCTTTGTCTACAGTGGTTATTATGCACCCCAATGCGGTTCGTCTAGTTAATATTAAGACTTAAGGGGTAAAACATGCAAATGCAATTGATTTGAGATGAAACATGTTCTTACGAAAGGATAGCCGATAGTGAGAGCATCTCAGCAGTGAGGTAAGCCAGATAGCCCAAAACAAAGATGAAGCCAGCCTCAATGATTTGAACTTTCCCTGTATACTTGGTCAACAGCGAAATGATGATGGAAAATGCAACACCTATCATTGAACCTCCAAATGCCACAACAAAGAAGGAGACTGGTGGGAGAGAGAAGACAAAAAGAAGAAAAACAAATGAGGAAATGATCAAATGTATGTTGAAAAAAGCAAAAGAATATATGACTGCAACCTTCAGCCACAGAAGTTCATAATAAATAGATTCATGTTCATACCAATGCCTTTGATGATCTCAGCTGCATTGATCTTTTCTCCTCCCAGAGACACAAAGGAATCAAAGACATTGTACAGCACCTATGTGAGCAAATGAGAACAACTCAACACACCAGGAAATGATTAGATCCATGGCCAGCTGCCCTCTGACTTTTGAGACTTTATCAGAATCAGAATCAGAAAACTTAATTTATCCTGGAGGAAATTGCTTATATGGTGACTGCCACAACACACAAACACCAGAGAGACACAAGAATAATGTACAAGAGTAAGATAAAATACAATAATAAAATAAAATAAAGTCTAATGTAAATCTAAATAGAATCGAATAAAAATCTTAATCTTAAAAATCTTAATAAAATCTGTTGAATGAAAGCAACTACAATATGAATATAAGTAGTAATATTGCACATAAGATATTACAGTAATTAAGTGATTTTGCGCCATATAGAGGACAGCATATTTGGTACCTGGTGAGAACATTGCATAGTATTGCACATAGACTGTTGTACATCACTGCAATATAATGCACATAGTTTTCCACACAATTCTAGTTTTTTAAACTCGTAATAAACACACAGAAAGGAATAGCAGGCTATTGCTCAGATTATTGTGTGAGTGTGTGACTGAGGGAGGAGTAATAGAGCCTTATGGCAGTGGGAAGAAGGAAAGATTTCCTGTGGCGTTCAGTGAGGAACCTTAAACTGATCAGTCTATGGCTAAAAGTTCTTCTCGGGACGTTCACCACACTGTGGAGTGGCTGATCTACATTGTCCATGATAAACTGAAGTCTGGAGAAAAGTTCTCCTTTCAGCCACAGTTTCCATGCTACTCCAGTCTCTCATGTATGTTATAAAATGAGTTACAAAGTTTTTAAGAAATCAGAATCCAAAACCAAGCTATGACATTTTGAATGTGAGCTCTTGACAAAACCCAAAAATCCACTGCACAGTATCCTGTTTTATCAGGAGGAGTGAAGTTTAAGAAGTTTAAATAATTTATTCTTGTATTGATCAACACTTCAAACACCTGTAGACACTACCCCATTAGGAATCATACACATTTCATTTGAATAATAATCAAAAATAATAATAATGTGCCATTGGTAACAGTTGTTTAACCTGCTCCTTTCTTTCCTCTTTTTTCCTAATGGTATCAAACAAATAACTTTTTTCGGCTCCTCTATATTTAAGAGAGCGCTAAGCAATGGGAAGAGACCTACCACTGTGACTCCATCATTGAGCAGTGACTCTCCAAACACCCAGATGAAGAGCACCTCGTTCACGTGCACCTCCTCAAACACTGCGATCACAGCAACAGGGTCTACAGCTGAAAGCAAGCTGCCAAACAGCAGGAACTGCAACAGTCCGATGTTCAGATTACCTGACGGGCAGAGAGGAATTGTCAAAGTCTTTCATTCAAAGTATAATCGTCTTGAATGAAAAGTTGCTCAACTAAATTGCTCACACTTACCCATAGCGCCTCCTAAATAGCAGCCCCAGAGGGCCACACCCACTGTGCCCGCATTCCAGCACGTCCCAATGACGGCGTGGACGAGGATGGCGCCCAGGTTGCTGAAGAAAAGTTTGTTTGGCATAAAGTAGCCTGTGTCCAGGATGATCTGCGGTAGCAGGAAGTAGAAGAAGTTTCTTGGCAAGAGTTTGAAGGTCTGTGCCTTGTCTGCGCCCCAGACAATCCCTCCTAGAATGAAGCCGGAAAAGATGAGGAGGCCGCTCTCAGGAAAAACGCTTTTGAGCCGGACATTCAGTTGGGTCACTGCAAAGAGACAAAGGAATCCATTAATGCATTTGAATGGCTGTGGAAATTGTTTACAAGTGTCTCTATGTATTGTGATCTGATGGTTGTGTGATCAAATCCCAGGACTTGCCAATGACACCACTGAAGTACCCTTGAGCATGGAACTGTCCCCACACACTGATCCCCAGGTGCTGTATTCCTGGCTGCCCACTGCTTCACTTGGTAATTGGGTTAAATGCAGAGAACAATTTTATCTCCTAAATGGTAACTTTACATTGTAAAATCCTCATGGAAAGGAAACCCACTACTTGTCAATTAAAGCAGACCAAGTTTGATGTGCTACAACTTTCCCTGGGATGACTCTACCCAAATGCCCCTGTCTTGTTTTGTCACTATTTAGTGGTTTGCCAATCACTTCTTGTTGCTTGCTTTGAAATTCTCGACCGTTCAAAACAAAGTTCAGAACAAAGTGCCATCTTGTGCCTCTCAGAGAGACTCACATCTCAACCATAAGAATAAATCATTTTCTTCATGCTGGTCCAGTTTTCCATGTGTTAATAACACAGCTAAGGGTTTTGACAGGTGGAGGTAGCTCAGAGGGTAGGACACTTGCTTCCAGACCAAGAGGTCATGGGTTTGAATCCTACCTTCAGCACACCACCACTGGGTCCCTGAGCAAGACCCTTAACCCCAAGTTGCTCCAGTGAGACTGTCCCCTGTAGATAGGGAATGGAAGTTGCTTTGGATAAAAGCATCTGATAAATGGTGTAAATGTTTAGTGTCATTGTTAGGGCCGGTCAAGAGCAAAAGCTGGACACAAATCAATGCAGCCATGCTTTATACCCTCCTGGCTTGGCAGGTACAAAAGATCACATGGAGCAGTTCAAACAGAGAAAGGCCCTCTCAGTGCAGCCACTGTACTTCACCCAGTTTCCACAGGCTCCCATTGAAGTCCATATTGTAAGCATGTGGTTGTGTTGAGGCCATTGATGTGGGACATTAAAGGTTTAATCTTAATCAGCTGTAGAATCTTTTTAGTGGCGCTCTTCACGTAGAAGAACACCTGTGCGCTACCTGTTCATACCTGCCCCTCCTGCTTTAAAGAAACTCTGGCCTGAGGTTAACTTATCTCATCTTTCTGTAAACTTCTAAAGTTTAGTTTTCTGCTTGACTTTATACTTAGAAATTCCTTAGATGGCATTTCACTTAGATGGCTGAAATACCTGGTTGATCTTATTTTACCTGTTTGAGTTCACATTTTACAAATTGGATTATTAATAAATGGCAAATTTAGTCAATTTCAGTTAATGCTTGAAAGTTGAGTATTTCTCAGTGGTAACAGTAGAACTTCAGACAAAAGTGTAGATTCTAAAGTGTTGTGCTAATAAATTTAATTAGAATTCAATTTGACAGGAAGCTTTTGTCATGTTTGGCAGAAACAGTCAGCTGTACAGACATAGTTTGAATGTAAGAATTTATATAACTCTTTCTATAGTAGGATAAAGCCTTTGAATATATGCAGCTAAATGTCACTACTAAATATCTGTTAAACAACAGCCATCTAAGCAACTATCAAAGACAGGAGTGTCAGTAATTGTAATATTATGATCAAGATCCTCATTGTCCTCTCTGAGCCGTTTTGTCAACTAGAACAGACCTAGATCAAGACTGGTCTTATACTTTCTGGGTCACCTAACAGAGGTGTTTTGGGAGTAAATAACCTTGGTTTCTGTACCTAACTAGTGACCTTTTAAAGTCTTTAGAAGTTTCTGACAGCTATGGTCTGAAAGGAATGCCACTGAGGACACAATGTCACTTGATAAGACTCAGTCTAGTGTAACAGTTCACAGTTTATTTCTGAGACGTTGCTTTAGATCCATTTCGTTGCACTGATATTATGGACCTCTGACACAGACTGTTAGCTGCTCACACTTCTGCACCTTAATAAAGGTGTACTTATTCAATTTCAGGCACAACATTCTTCCAAATGATTAGTTAAACTGTTATGCCTTTTTGGATTGCCACAACGTCATTCAAATGGTTGCTATGATCAGTTGCTTACTTAAAAGTCACATACCAGAGATCTTTGCCATTGCTGCCACAAATATCCACAGTACTACCAGGTAGGGAGTCTCCACATGATCCCATTTTACTGCCACTATTAGAGCACTTGTTAGGTTTGTCTCCACATGATGTTGTAGGGTCTGACATGCCTCTTCAATGGGTCCAGCCACGGCACTAGCCATCAAAAATTCCAGAGGAGAGCAAACTGAGATGAAAAAAATTCTCAGCAAGTTCTTTCTGCCACTTCCACGCCCGCAGAGTCACGTTCAGCTATTCTGCAGCTAATTGAACGATTACAGTCCATGCAAGCCTGGGAAGGTCTCCTTTCCTTCAGAATTAAAGAGAATTTTGCTTTTCAGCCTGTTGTTAAAGAGATCAAGGGTTATCTCATATTTTCATACCCTACTCTTATTTTAGAAGTTCTTATCCTCCTTTTTAATTTCGCAGTCTCTTAAGCGCTTTCCTTATTTCTCTCTCCCTCCCTCAAACTCTGTGGTCAGTGAGGGGGCAGTGGAGCGATAAGGTTAGAGTTCTGCTGAAATAAACGCTCAGCTTTTTAAACTGTTGAGTAGCGGAAGGGGGCTAAGAACCTCCTCTTAGCACACAAAGTTAATGCATCATGTTTAGTTAAGTAACATTTCAAGCGACAGAGAACGCGTTGAAGCGTAAAATTTATGGAAATAGCACCACTGCATTTTGATGCTGTATTTTGATGTTATATAACATCCTTGCATTTTGCTTGAGCACTGTTTTTATGTTAAATAAAACCATTGCATTTTGTTAGAGTGCAGTACTTATGCAAAAAAGCATAATAATGTTTTGTTGGTGCTACTGTAACAAGCAGCTTGGAACTTGTTTCTGATATTAGTGGTAAAAATATGTGATGCCATTTGTGGTGAACAGAGTTGGCAATATATACATGTGCTTCCAGAGTGTAGAGCACCAAAACAGCCTAATGATCATCATGACACACATAATGATGAATTGATGATGTTTGAAATGAAGCACAATGTTTAATACACATATACTTTCATAGCTCCATTTTTCTGCATCTTGGTTAGATAACTGTGCTGCGCTTGTGTGAGGTCCCTCTATATTTAAGTAGTACATCACAACAGTTACAACAACAATCCTGTAGCTTAGCTGCAGGCACAAATGTCCTGGTACTATACTGTTCTTATTCCTCCTGTAACTGCAGTTGCCTATAAGTATAAGTAGTGTTACTAGTTTTAATAGCAATAGTAGTATATACCTGTAGAACAGGCAAAATAAGTATTTGAAATAAACTAAACCCAATAAATGAATTTTAAAAACCTAATTATTCGGTTAGCCATAGTACAATTATGTATACAGTAACATTACCTGTATAGTTTTGTGATTTTCTTATTTCATGTGTGAAATAGTCTCTAACCCATCATTTACAAGCCAATTAACATTTTTAGATTAACTATGTTCATGCATACAGCCACAGAAAAAAAGAGACCGCATATTTTTTTTCCTGGTTATTGCTTTTGTAATTTGTGGGAGTGTGTCTGTGTAAAATGTGCATGTCACTGTTGTTTTATACACTATTGACCACATTTGATTCAAAATTCCAAACAAAGAATTAATATTAATAGAACATGTAAAAAGAATACATATAATTAAATATGTTAAACTAACAATTAAACATGTTAAACTATACAACACTCATTATTTTACAATTGTGACAATTAAAATACTGATGTTAAGAGTATAGTGTGTGTATGTGTGACTCATCCCATCAGAAACTGAATCAGAAGTGAAGCTGCTGGAATACAGCACATAGAATAGCTGCTGTACAAACACTACTGCACTCACAACCAATATGGAGTCATTTCTTATTTTTCATACACACTGCAATAGCTCATAAAAGAACAGGAACCTGTCCATTTTACACACACACACACACACACACACACACACACACACACACACACACACACACACACACACACACACACACA
>JBBPCW010280828.1:0-10972 GCA_037974425.1 Phenacogrammus interruptus
CACACACACACACACACACACACACACACACACACACACACACACACACACACACACACACACACACACAAACTGTGAAACACATTCTGTGTTTTGCTTTTGATGCTGCTGTATGAAAACCACAGAACGTGCCATCGTTGCTGCATAACAGAAACTGATGGGCTGTTATGGGTCTGGCTTCTTTAAGAGAATTATATCAGCCAATTTAATGAACTGTCTGTGAAAGTTTTATAAAAAAAACCTCCAACAAGTGAAGACTGTGGCATGGACCCTGAGCTGCAGACTCAGTTCGCCAATTATCAAAAGCCATTTGCATTCAGTGCTTAAAAGACCCTCAATCACCTCCTGAATAAAACTCCTCTCTGGAGCATAGCGGCAGCGATCTGTCCATTTATGACTGTTTCCTAGAAAATTTGGCGCAAAGATGAAAAACGACAAAGTTAATTTATTTTAGAAAATGAAAAAAACAACACTTCATTGTTGAGGCAAGCGATGCCCAAACAAATGACCTCTCACTTCCGAGCAATATGAGTAAAGCGGACAAAAAAATAGAAGCAGGGCCAGAGGTGGACTCTCCAGCTCAGAGTGCAAACTGGAATATAAAATAAGCGAAGCACAGATTCAAATTTAGAGTCCCCAAACCTCTTTATTTAAATATAATAATGATGATGTATAAGATGAATTCTTTCTTTCTTAGTTTATTGAGATGCCTGTTATGTGTCGCAGTAGTCTGATTTTGCAGGATCAACAATCATAACTCAGTTCTACATCATTTTCCCATCTTTCAACAGTCATTAAACAGACTGATTTAGTTATGGTGCCTTTAAGACCAGTGCATGCAATGGACCTCTATTCCTATTACTATCATTTTCAGAAAGTTTGAAAAGCAGCCCCTCATTCCTTCTTCCTTCATCTAAAAAGGATTTTCTATAGTAAACTAGATAAAACGTGAATGCCCTGTTTTGCCAAGTAGCTTTGTTTTTATATTTGATTTGACTACATTAATGTTTAAGTTGAGATTTACAAAAATATTTGAATATTTGAACCGCACTTGTGTTACCGTGTTAAAGGGAACACTGCTGTTAAAAAGCCACTTATCTGTTTAAAGTGTTTGCAAACCAAATTTTATTGCACTTTTGTTCATATAGCAGTACTTTAAAAATAAAAGTGCGCAATACACTATTTTTGAATGAATTTAATTTTGCATTTAACAATGCGAGAATAATCACAGAAAATCATGCGTTAATACTTTGTACTACCCCCTTTTGCCAATAGGACAGCACTTAAACTTCTGTAACATTTCACAAGGTTGGGAATACAGAGAGAGAGGGATCTTGGTCCTCTCTTATGCATTCTCCTCTTCAGCTCACCCAACAGGTTTTAGGTCTTGGGACTGAGATGGCCATCGAAAAAGATTGTGTCTGATGCAATGCACTCTAACAAGTTTCCCAGGGCTGTTGGATGAGAAACAGACTCAAAACATTACAGATCCTCCACCATTCTTTGCAGTGGGCATGAGGTGCTTTTCCATATATTTATCCTTTGTTTTATGCCAGACCCACCTGGAGTGTTTGTTGCCAAAATGCTCAATTTTAGTCTCATCTGACCAAAGCTGCCTCTCTTTGCTGCAGTCCTCTAACCGTCTTCCTCACTGTGTGTGGTGGCAAGATAAACTCGAGGCCTCATCCAGCCTTGTTCGTCACAGCTCCAGTCATTGTAAACTTTTTAATAATTGTCCTGACTGTGGGTATGGGCATGTTTAGGCGAGTATCTTATATCTAGCATACTGAGGGTGCCGCACCTTACAATAAAGTATTTATTCAAATTTCTTTCCTTTAATCTACTCAGAATGCCTAAGATAAGATATGGAAACATGACGAAATAAGGGGTGGCTCATAACATAATGCAGATGTATGTTGTGTATGTATGACCCCAGTTATTATTTTTATTAAAATCAGTTACGATAAATAAGTCCTTAATATTTACTGTGTTCTCTTATTTACACTTTAGGCTGGAAAGTGATAGACTGAAACGTCTCTGTGACAATTCTGAAGGCGGCGTTTCCAGGCTGGAGCCGTGATGAATGTGAGCATCAGAGGAGAATAATATTAGCGTTTGTGATGTGGAACCGCAGAACATCATGCCTCAGCATATCCACCCACCACACCTCATAGAGAGTAAGAGAGAGACAGAGAGAGAGAGCGAGAAAGAGAGAGTGAGAGAGAGAGAGGGGAGAGAAAAAAGAGTGAGAGAGAGACAGAGAGAGAGAGCTATGGTCTAAGATGACCTCTTTCTGGCTTTTGTTAGTTTATTTGTTTGTTTTTTTTGGAACGACTGATTAAATGATGTGCAGATGTTATTCACACACTATAATGATCACTATAATGCTTTGACATCTTATAAACGGCTCATTGCTCATAAAAACCCTTTTTAACCACGCTGTTCTTTTATTATGCATATGTTATTGGGAATATTTGAAGTGATAAATAATACACTGGACATGTTAACTCTTTAGTGGGGCTTTTCTAACAGTTCTACTTTGTCCGTTTCTTGCTCGTGTGCAGGCGTTTCACACTAAATTTCAACAATCCATTACTTTGTATACTTTGTTCTTGTATTCGGATTCCCCAACTGACTGTTGAGTCACGGTTTCTGGGCTGTGGTAATACAGACAGCAACCACTTGACATTTTTTGATGTTGTAAATATATCTATTTTCTAAATGAAAGATGTACATTTTCAAAATATTAATTGTGTACTCTTGAGTGTCCTGCACTGTGCTTGCTCTATCTGTCAGTTGGTGCATCAGCTGTTGGAATGCAGCCCAAGTTTTGAGTATAGCTGATTTTTCTTAGTTCTTTTACTAAACAATTACACCTTCATCCCACACTGGAAGGAGCGGCTGCCAATTATTGCAGTGACTTGGCTGGCTGTACGGCTCAGCTTCAGAGCTGTAGTCTAGACCACCTTTGTCGAGGCCAGGACAAGGCAGAGAGGTTTGAATCTAAATCAAGACTGAATCCATAGAGGTTTAAATTCAAGTGCAAAGATAGTTAATTCATAGTTAAGACAGAGTGAGGTTTAAAGCAAAGACAATATTATTTCCAAAAAGTGTCCAAAACAAGAGTTCAATGAATTTGAGTACAAAACTGTATAAAAGTATAAAAATAAAACTTTGTGTGTAAAGATGACGGTGTATTGACTGTAATACTGAACACTTTACTGGAAAGTAGTTACTAGTAGTTGAAGGGTTAAAGGAGCCATAACCCCCCCACCCCACACACACACAGTTTTTTTTTTTAACAAAACTGTTTTACGTGGTTCCCAAATGTACACTCATACCATCTGTTCAGTCCATAAATAGAAATTAATCTGCAGAAACAGCCTGTTTTGAACTTGCCAATTTTATTATGTCACATAAGCTAATAGCTTCATAAGCATCCTCCAACACACCATATTAGCCCCTGACTTAAAGGCACAGTAACAAAATAGCCTGTTTAATGACTGTAGAAAGGTGAGAAAATTGTGAAATGACTGATGATTGTTTTTGGGTCATCATATAAATTATATATGTGGGGACTATGTGAGCTCATAAAAATACAATTAGTACAATTCAGAAAAAAGTATTTATTTATACTTTACCTAATGTTTTCATTTATGTAAAGCTGGGATACTGCTTTTAATTGTGTATAGGGGGCTTTAAGACCATTGGAGTTTGTTGGCATGGCCTTACAGGAAAAATCTCTGATGGCCTTGCTGGCCTCTTCTGCAGAATCGCTCTGATGGAAAAAATAATGATCAAAACGCCCCCGAACATTGCCTTTGTGAATATCATCTTTCATCGCTTTCAACGTTCAGGCACCCATCTCCTCCCATTCAAAACAAAACCAAATCTGATTTGCGGCCCTTTCGGACTCTTACTAATGCAATTTGATATTTTGCTTATTTAATTTTCTTGGAAAGTAAATCTCCAGACCACTCAAATGGCCAAGCTGATGTTTCTTAGTTCTTTTACTAAACAATTACACCCTCATCCCACGCTGGAAGGAGCGGCCGCCGATTATTGCAGTGACTCAGTCGAGGTAGTGGTACACAAACGGCCAGGCGAGTGACCTTGGCTGGCTGTACAGCTCAGCATCAGAGCTGTAGACTAGACCAGTGGTCCCCAAACCCCGGTACCACATGACCCATGGCGCGGTACCGGTCCGCGGGCTGCACAGAAAAAAAAAACTGTGAATGTTAGTTTTATGTTGTCGGCTCGTTGTTATGAAAATGCTGTTAATAAAGCTGTGAGTACACATTGGATTTATGTTTATTATTATATTTTAAAGATACCCCATTATTATATTTTTAAAATATCCCCATTTTTATGCATATCATTTATTTGTTTAAATAAATATACGTATATTTATCTGCCACTCCTTAAAGGCTGGGCCGTGAAAATAGTTTCTGACATTAAACCGGTCCGTGACGAAATAAAGGTTGGGGACCACTGGACTAGACCACCTTTGTCGAGGCCAGGACAAGGCAGAGTTCAAAGAGGTTTGAGTCTAAGTCAAGACTGAATCCACAGAGGTTTAAATTCAAGTCAAGTGCAAAGATAGGTAAGTCATAGTTAAGACAGAGTGAGGTTTAAATCAAAGACAAGATTGTGTCCAAAAAGAGTCCAAAACAAGACAGAGTTCAATGCACTTCAAGTCCGTATCAAAGCATAGTCAAAAAGAGGTTGGAGCCCAAGTCAAGGCTGAGTCCACATAGGTTGGAGTCCAAATCAAGAGGCATTGACTCAAAGAAAAACAAAGTCCAAAGATGTTAGATCTGAGTCAAAGCCAACTATATAGCAGTTCAAGTCAAGACTGAATCCCAAGAGGTTCAAGTCTGAGTGAAGACTGAATCCAGAGAGGTACGAGTCCTGGCCTGTTTATAAGGTGTGTTTCCTGCTGTTTATAGTGCGCGTGTGTGATGGTGTACGTAGTATGTGTGTGCTGCTGGTGACATGGTGTATCTTCTACTTTAAAATAATAACTTTCACTGGTTTCTGCAGCCACAGTCAGTCAAATATAACTGTAGGGTCACATTACACTAGTTTATTCACTTTAAGAGCTGTTTCACTCCATTCACTAGTCCCCATGTTACCTGTGGCCCAGATAAAGATGTTAAATAAACATGGTGCTTGAAATGTATAGATTAATTTTTGTATGTGATTGATTCCGGTGTGGCCAATGCCAGTTTGGAGCAACTGGTGGGCTAGTGGTTAGCATTACCCTCGTGATCAGAAGGTCATGGGTTTAAATCCCTGGGTTGCTAGTGACTACTCTTGAGTAAGGTACTGTGCCCATGTACTGCTCACTGGACACTGTGCTCCTGGCTGCTTGCTGTTTCACTTAGTAAATGGGTTAAATGCAGAGAAAGAATTATGCGCTGTTCACACTGAGTTGTAGTGTGTTCACGTATGACAAATCGAGACTTTACACTCACACCAAATTAATTTATCTGGTGCTTTTTTCTGAACAAGCCCAGTAATCAGTGATTTCAACATCTGTCCTCGGCTTGTTAAGGAGGCACTTCCTGTTTTGTCCTTTTAAATCTGTTGGACTTAGTTGGGGCCAACTACAATGTTTGACAAGCCAAATCCAAGATGAGTCTCGACTCAGGTACTGCAGCCCTCTCAGTACATATGTTACTGAAGCAACAGCAAATGAAGCCAGCAGGTTGACCCTCAGCCCGCCTAATTTAATAACAGATGCATGAAGATTCCTTGCATGTCTGTGATTGAAATTCATGTCTGTGCCGAATTAAATCCGTTCCAGCATGCATGAATGGCTGGCTGATCCGAGGCAGGTTTCCTGGACAGTAACATGGTGACTCCAGTCTGACTCGATTACAGCTGACGTTTGATTGACGCGTGCTCCATTTGGTCTGCCAGCGCTGCTTCTCCTCTGGGTGGAAATAACAAGGACTTCAGCTCCACACTTTATTGAATGGCTTTTCAATGCAGATTCTGGGTCGTTGGTCTGCAAAGGATTTCTCCAACCAGCACAACCTTGACCTCACCCTCCTCTGGAAGGCTTAAAACATTTTAATCACTAGATACAATTTAAAACAATATATTTCTTTTAGCCAACATTGCATTCTAAATTTTCTTTTCCACATATTGATCTAGTCCAAGTTCCAGATCCAGATTCAGTTCAAACTCCAGTTGCAGTTCCAGTTCCAGTTTCATATCCAGGATCCAATTATAGATTAAGATTTTAATTCAGATCCTGATCCAGATGCAAATCCTGAAGTAGGTCGTTTCTGTCATTGTCTTTCTGAGGTTTTGAATGTGTTCAACTAGATCCTCATCATTCAAAAGTCCAAAGCTTGTTTATTGAGGACCAAAACAGCCATTTCGAATTCTCTCCTAGAGACAAAAAGAAAAGGTATGTGTTGACATGAAGGCAATCTTAACGTGCAATCTATACTCTGTAATCACCCACACGGTCCTGCATGAGACAAATTGGTTTGTTTTGTTGGCTGGAGTCAGAATAGTAGCCTGATCGGAATCCAGATTGGAAGCTGGCTGTGAGTCCGTTGTCAACAAACTCCCACCTGACTACAACAGGGACTCTAAACTTTCGCTCAATGGTGGCAGCGGTGCTGTGAGATGAATCCCTGACAGATGGTGTTTCTGCACTTTTGACTGCAGTTTGTATTCGAGCTTCTGCTGCCGTTTGACATTCTGGATGTTCCGGACATTCCCTCCTTCTGGATCAGTATAAGAGAGTCTATAATTTCATATGGAATGTGGAGGAACTGAGTGGAAAGATTTTACACTTTTACACTCCAGACCACATTAAAGAGATGCAGTGTTTTATAAACAATGTTTTAACTCAAAAAAAGTAGTTTGTGTGCTGTTTTTGCATTTTAAGATACATTCACCCTCAAACATTCTTCTCTAAGCATGCTGAGGTCATCCTATGCATTAACAGCACTTTGAAAGATGTGGTGAAACTCGGGGGTGGAAAAGGAAAGAGAAAATACTTAAATATTTATACAAAATGTAAATATAAATCAAGGCGTCTAAGTCAGTAATTACTCAGTAAGACAAGAGTATTAAATCTAAACTCATAAAAATCACCGTACCCCACAGCGTCCTTCACTAGGTTTACTTCTAAATCAAAATCGTAAACTAATATTCCGATGACACAGCGAGTGTCAGCCCTTCCAGCAGCTCCATGTCTGTGTGTGTTTTTTTTCTGTTTTTCCTCATATTTTTGTATTTTTCTTTCACTGGTATATCTTATAGATATGGACCTTAATACATCAAGACTCATTTATTCAAGTAAGGAACTTCTTGCCTTGTGAATATCCCGTGCTGGCACAGTTCAGAAACTGCTTGACAAGGTTCATAGACTGTAGCCTACTGCTCAGGGAGGAGAAGGTGAAGTACAGGAGTAAGATAGAGCAGAAGCTGCTGACCAACAGCATGAAGGAGGTATGGGATGGAATGAAGACCAGCACCAACTGCAACTCGTGGCAGGGGACCCCCCACTTCTTCAACAAGTTTGACCACTCTAAACCGTTCACATCACAGAGCACTGCATTCCCCTCCCATCCTTCTGCTATCTCCATCCCCAGACCAACAGATTCTACCACCGAGAACAATGTCCCACCACCAATAATCACAGTGGCACAGGTGAGTGGTGTACTGAGGAGCCTTCATCCCAGCAAAGCATCAGGCCCAGATGGAGTATCTCCACAGCTGCTGATGGCGTGCGCAATGGAACTGGGAAATCCTCTCCAGCACATCTTCAATATGGGAGGGTGCATCAGCTGTGGAAATCATCATTATCCCAGCCCCAAAGAAAACAAGACGTGAATGACTACAGGCCAGTCATCATGATGTTACACCTGATGAAGACCATGGAGTGGCTGCTGATTCACCACCTTCAGCTACATGTCTGCCTTGTCCTCTACCCTCTGCAGTTTGCATATCAAGAGGAGGTAGGAGTAGATGATGCTCTTATCCATCTGCTACACAGAGCTCTCGTTTACCTGGATAAGGGCAACAGTGCAGTGAGAATAGCATTCTTGGAATCGACAGGAGGAAGAGTACAGGAAGCTAATCCAGGACTTTGTATCATGGTGTGACTCCAACCAACTGCACCTAAACACATCCAAGACAAAGGACATGGTGGTGAATTTCAGGCAGCCCAAACCTCACCTTAAGCTGGAAACAATAAAAAGGGAAAGTGTAGAGATTGTCCAGACCTACAAATACCTGGGAATTCAACTGCTTGATGAACTGGGTGCTCTGTGCAGAAAAGGACAGAACTGACTTTACTTCCTCAGACGTCTGGCTTTCTTCAACATCTGTAAAAACTGCTGCAGATGTTTTAACAGACTGTTGTGGTTTGCAGGGGTGGTGGCCTCAAGAAGAAAGATGCCTGACGACTGGACAAAATGGTGAAGACGGTGTGTTATGTTGTCGGCACAGAGCTAGACAGTATGTCATCCATGGCAAAGCAACGTACGCAGAATAGGCTCCTGACAATCATGGACAATCCACTGCATCTCTGCATGGCATCATCAGAAGATCATCAAACAGAGGAGCAGCTTCAGCGACAGATTGTCGCTGCCCAGCTCCACTGACAGACTGAGGAAACGCCAACGTCACCATCCACAGTTGTACCTCTGCTCTGCACTACACTACTCACAGCACACCATGCACTTTAACTGGACCTTTTCTATTAATTGATCTGCACTAACTGTCAATTTACACCACACAAACAAATGTAAATTCAGGTTTAGAGTCACAGATCCTGAAAGCCATATGTTATCTGGTCATGTGAGATCATGTGTTTCCTCCTGAAGCTTCTATAAAAGCTCTTGGGCCCTCAGGTTCTGCTTCACAGGCCTGCCTTTGGGGGGCGGGGGGGGTGGTGTTGGTGTTATCAGAACAGTAGGTTCTGTGTAGAAAGAGCCGGAAATTAAACTGGGGACCTCAGCATTGTGAGGCTAATGAAGAAAATTGGAGAGCTAGATTGCGGCTGAGGAACTGCGGCACCTCATATTGTGATCCCAGTGTGGCGCTCTGTGTGAAATCCTGCCTTTCATTAGCTGAGTATTAAATTTCATCAGCACTGTCCATGCCAGTTCACCGGACACTCTGGAGGCAATCTGACCACTCATGTTCAGCTAATATACACAATTTATTCCTGCACTGCTCTGTAGGAGTTAACATGTCAGACATTTGGGCTTCACAACGAGGTATTTAACCCTGGAGAATCTCCAAAAAGAACTTAGCATTCAAATCCTACTCATCTTTAAATGTAATAAAACACTGGTAAATCAGACCTCCAGGGGGCTCCAGATGTGAAGTGAAAGTGAAAGTGGCTATTATGTGTGGAGTCTAACTGTATCATCTTTCTTTTAGAACTGGAACTACAAGGCTAACGTCACTAACACTAGAAGTAAATAGTCACCAAAATAATTTCATCCTTCTCTGACTCTCAAACCACATCCAGCTCTTAAGTAAAGTGGTTTAGACATCGTTTAGGACACAGCATGACTTACTGTGAGCTGTAAAAATACACAGTGTAAAATATTAAACTTGCCCCTCCACATCCCAGGCAAGTAGACCCAGCCTAATGCAGGACTATAAACAACTCTCACAATGATACATGATGCAAAAAACTGTGTTTACAGAGTGCATATATATCCTTAACACAGGAATAAACAAAAAAACATACACATATGGCTTAAAAAGTGTGATTGAAGAATGCAACATCACCTGCAAATGGATATATGAATATGAAGACAAAGAACACACAAACAAACAAATAAACAATATTATAAAAAGATACATTTTAAATAAACAAAACTATTTTTCTTCTGTTTTGTTAACAGTGTGTCATAGTATGTGCATTTTGCAAAGGTTTATAAAATCTACTGAAAATGAGAGCAAAATATATAAATAATCTGCCATTGGGTAAACACTAATATAAAGTCCCCTGAAGGTCCACATAGGATACATTTGTGGGTTTATGTTCCATAAACAGTCCATTTTTACACTATTTCTCCTTCTCTCTTTACTCCTTGTGCTGTTATTGCTACCTTGCCTTTAGGAATACTGTATGTAGATGAGCTCTGATTGGCTGCCATGTATCATGCCTCATTTGAATAGCAGTAAATGTTGAAACACCCCATGAAACTTAGAATGGTCAGGAGCATAACTGTATGTGTTGGTTTTTGTGACATCACAAAAGCAATCATTACTTTTGGATGACTGGAGGACCTAGGGGGGCCTGTGCCTACTTTTTATAGGTCTTGACTCCGTGGGAAAGACAAGTGGACTGACCTGCAATCGACTCCACAGATTAAATAATTGAGTTCTGAGAATTTGATCCAGTGAAGAAAAGCCCTCCAAGTGTATTTCAATCAATAGGCTGACATTTAAGTACCCTGGTCTTAAATGTGCAATTAAGCTCTTTGAAAACTTCTGGACACAGCAAGTTTTTAGAAATGTGTCCTTAAATGATCTTCTCCTTCTGGCTTATGCTAATATCGTGCTTACAAAGTCGAGGGCACAAGCTGTCGGTCGTCCCGCCCTCCCAACCCCAGCCACCCCCCACCTCTGCACAGAACTCCCTGTCATCTGTCTGATAGACCTACTATCAGGCTTAACCCCTTTTAGCATGTAAGCTCACATGATTGCATGACTTGACTATGGAGTGAGCGCTGTGCAGGACATTCAAGAGCACATCACACACAATGAAGAAACACACACTTTTTGTTTGATGCTGTAAAACTTAACACGCAGACCTAACAAATATATATGTGTGTGTGTGTGTGTGGGAGGGTGTTACATTCCAAGAGCACCTGCACATAATGAAAAACTACGTTATTGTGTTTTAGAAAAAAATGCCTAAAAATGCCTATTTTTATAGTGCAAACCCTAAATATGCCCCAAGTATGCTCCCAAAACATTT
>JBBPCW010280844.1:0-10972 GCA_037974425.1 Phenacogrammus interruptus
CCGATACCGATGCCAGATTTTTTGGTGGTATCGGCAGCATTTCCGATACTAGTATCGGTATCGGAACAACACTAGTAATAATACATAGCACAAGAATCGCTATTGTATTGTTGCTATTTGTACCACTTTTGAAAATAATTGGTTGCGTATGAAAAGTTTTATTTTGATTTCGTTTAATCAAACATTTAGACTGCGAATGTAATGATTTTGACTGTGTTGATACATTTTTTTTATGTAAGATTCATATTTTATGTATTATATGATTCATGTTCAATTTTAATGTATCTCTAAATATTCATATTTCTTTTAATATGTCTCTTTTTAAATGCTCCAGATGCTTCTGAACTTTTCAGTGTTGATCTTTTCTATAACATTTATCTCAATTATCTTACAGCTGTTCTGAATATTATCCATTCTTTTGCATACAACTAAACATTAAACGGTGCCTTCATGCGTTTTATTTGCAGGGTGTGGTGAGGGTTAGCATGTAGGGGGCACCCAAAAAAAATTTAAAAACGCTGCTCCAATTTTTTATTGAACCACTGACTTTGATTACAGCACACATTCACTGTGTATTGATAACCTTAGGCATCTTCACAACATATTTCCATCCAGGACATTTTTGACCAAGAACATCAATTTAAAACAATGAGGTCTACTAACTGGGTACACCTTATGCAATATTCAGCATCAATATTTAGATGATTACAAACTGATCTGTATGAACTGAGTAGTTAGTAGTGTATGAAAGAACAGCTCCATGCATTAGATAAGTCCTTGTTTTATGCAGCGGTCTGTGAGAATAGTGGGCTACAAGGATGATGTACTGATGGGTGGTGTTCGACCAGTCAGGGTGGGCCACTTGAGCCAAGGCCAATATTTTCTCTCAGTCTAGCCCTAATCACATAGTCTGTATTTCTTGATTGTGTAGGAGCAACATCCAAAGTCATCTTTGAACTTCCAAATATGATACCAGCACAGGGATATTTATAATGAATTTGCAGACAGTACGATAATGTTTTACACATTAGCTCAGCATCATCTAAACATTGGTAGTATTAAATAGAGCATTTTTTCTTATATCAGGCCTCTTGACCCTAGTGTAGTAGTGGAACATGCAGTTTAGAAAGCAGTTAAACCAAAAGAGGTTTTAAAAGGTCATCAGGTGTTGAATGTTGAAATTTCTGATGCAACTTGTCAAAGGTTGTCAAATGCCTTTTCTGTCATAGGACACTGTGAAAATAAACTGATTATGGAGCATCTACGCCATTTTGGACGTTCTTCCACTACATCTCATTGAAATGGCTGTGGTTGTAGTTGTATTAAACATGTATCAAAAGGACAAGCTTGTTCATCTTTTTGTATACTTGTACAACTTTATTTTTTTCTTTAAAAAAAAAAAAAAGAAGATTTGGCTGTGATGTTACAATTTCAGGGCATTTTCACTTCCAACCAAAAATGTTAAAGGAAAAAAAGGTTGTATAATAAAAACATTTGTTGTTCCCCTTTCAAAAATAAATTCCAGATTCCTTAAACATGAAATTCACTAAGAAATGTACACATCATTTATGCATCAAAATTAAGGTCATGTAAATTAAGTGCATGTAAAACCCATGATTCACTCATGGCATTTTCACAAATGAAGCCTGTTCGAGATTTTTGCAGTAAAGGATCTGACCATATGATTTTACCCAGGTTAAATGCCATTAAAATGGGTTAAAACATATGATGCTAAAGCCCTTAATTTATACCTAGGTCACATGGTTTTAGAATACAGAATCTTCAATTTATTTAAATTAAAAAAAAAAAAAAAAAAAGGGGAGAGCATCACTACAGACAATGAACAATTGTAGTAAAACATTCTGCAGCTTTAGCTGCTACCTTTATTTCAAAATGGCAGGTTCAGACTTGGGGTGCTCAGTCAGCTTCTTCTTCCTCAGACTCTGATTCTAGAAGAGATGAAAATTCAAAGATTTCATAATTCATACTTTGTCTCAATAAATTGACAGAAGCTTTTCCTGTTCTGGAGATTTGCCAACAATTCTGGCACTTTCCCTTCCAAAAGAATAAACTGGACTGGAATGTTTTTTTTATTACACTTGTAATTTACTGTAGATTTATCACTGTGCCAGTAGGAAGACAAATGCATTTTGGATAACAGTAGCGACATGTGCCAAGACAATACTACAACACCCATAATGCAACACCCATAATGCAATGCCCTCAAACCTTAACACATTGCCATAGAAAGAAAAAAAAAAGTTCAGAAAAAGATTAATTTACCATAATTTAAATTAGTTTATTTTGTGTCTTCATGTGTATTGGTAGCAGGGAAAACAAACCAATACAGAGATCTACAGTACCGCTTTCCACGAGGGTTTCAGTCCAAGAACACCCGCGTATAGTGGAAAAAGGCTGTTATGGTAAAAACAAAAAAACTACAAATGCCTATTTTTACAGTGTAAACCCTAAATATGCCCCCAAATATGCTCCCAGAAGGCTTTCATTTTAAACTCAGTTTAATGCATTACCCTTTAAGAAAATAAAAAGTTAAACCTGTATTTGCCTCTTAATTAAAATTCCACAAAAGTATTGGGACACTACAGCGAGGTGAGCCACAAAATAGCAAAAAAGGCAGAGGATATTTGCAGTTTCCACATTATGGGGATTTCTGTATACTCACCCTCCTCTGCATTCTTGAGCCACTCCACAAACTTCTTCATCTGCTCCAGGAAAACACTCTTTCCTTTAGCAAGGTGAGCGTCACTGTACCACTTCAGAACCGCCTCTTCGCTCAAAACATCCGCTGTTCAACATTAAAAGAATAACATAACAGAATGTTTCCATTTAACACAAAACACCTTCAGGATTCTAGGGGCACAGAGAACACTTACCCTTATAGAGTAGCACCACAATCTTTTGGAAGGCCTTCATGAAGTGGATGTTGTCATAGCAGTACTCCTGAATCTTTAGCAGTAGTGTGAGTTCTGATGCACCTTGGGAGGTAAAGGCCTTCAGGAGAGGGCTGTATTGCTAACAAAATAAAAAGTCTATCACTAAACATGGTACAAACAAAAAGGTCCAAATAAAACAACTGAAGCACTCAACATAGCACGACTTCAAACCAGTTCTGTAGTGAATTCCACTCAGATGACACAGCGGCAATATTTTGATCAGGTAACTCATTCCCTGATGGTGACTGCTTGGGGCTTCATATCTCACTTGACAACCATCACCAGATCACCTTCTACATTTAGGTATATTTAAGCCGAAGAGTTTTCAGTAGACCCAAGTCCACATGTCTGTTTGTTACAATCAAGAACCATCTAGGACAACACTCTTACCTTCAAGTGTTTAATGGCTTGTTCAGTGACTAGCTCCTCCTTCTTGTTCCATTCAACGGAGCTCATGACACTAGTCCAGACAATTCCAACCATTGTTTGCTCAGAGATGTCAGATTTCTTCATTTCTTCCCTGACATAGGCAATGATCTTAAACGATAAACATTACTGCAGTTAGAGCATTTTATACAAATATACAACCAAGTATTGCATGTACTTTATATGTTATTCAAAAAATGTAGAAGATTGCATTATAAGGAGGATGATATCCACATATACAGGAGGTAATGGTGGGGAAATAATCTCAAAGGCTAGAGAACCTTCATATACCTCCTTAAAGGAATCCCCACGAGACATCTGCTCTTGGAGTTCTTTTTGAAGCTCCTTGCGAGCACCAATAGACTGCTGATTACGTGCAAAATCTGAAAGTTCCTTCAGCCCTGCATCAGTGAAGTATTTTGAGAAGTGATCACAGCTTCGCTTGTTGGCTGGAAACAGTTCCTGGGGGAAGGAAGAGGAACAGGCTTGAGAAGTTTGCTGGTGGCATTTAGAGAACACAAGCTGAGTTAGTCCTGACTCAACAAAAACACACTGAACAGAATTAACCATAATTCAATAGAACTCACCATCAGTCTGTTATCCATTCCAACCTTGCGAAGACTGGCAGCAACCGAGTTGATGTCCTTCTCATTAATCCAGGACTTAAACAGTTTCACAGCAAAGGCAGCAGAAACACCTAAAACATGGAACATATGATCATACAAAGCAGACAACAGCTTGGCAGATCACAGATATTATTGTGGATTCAAGAATTTTCCTTTAGACTTGCCAAGTGCAAGTTCATCTTAAACACAAACCGGCACTCATACCAGCTGTAGAAGCACATCAGTTACACAACGCTTCTCAACACAATTCAGAATAAAGCACAACAGTATTAGAACTAATTAGTTTACCTTCTTTAACAAGGTTCTCATTGAAGAGGCTGCTGAGGATTGAGGCTGATATGTTCCCATTAGCCAAGAGGATGCCAGTCAACATGGCAAGCTTGTTGCGCTCAGACTCCGTGAATCCCTTTAGAAAGAGCAGCAGCTGAAAAGAAAATAGTTGTGAAGGAGAGTTTTGTTAACATCAAAGCAATTAGAACGCACCACTAGCAGTCTTGGGATTAAAACCCACAACCTTCTGAACACAGGACCAACTCCCTAACTGCCATGCCACCAGAAGCAGATTTAATGACGTTTATTGATTTTGCACTGGTGCACAGCCATGGTGGAATAGAAAAGGGCCTTCATCAAACTTGGCATTGTCCAAAATGTCTTGGTATGCTATAGCATTAGGCCTTGTTCACACGGATGTCTGAATCAGGCGTTTTTCTGGTGTTTGTGGCGTAACATAAGGGCGGACCGGTTTGATACCCAGCGTATTTGAAAAGGTAGTAGAGGGCCCATACTTCTGGATACAAAAAGTTGTAATAACAGGCCAATTCTGTGGAGATCTGGCTAATGGCAGCATTCAATTGTAGCTTCATTGGAAAACAGACACCAAAATCTGATACATAGCCATGAAGTATGATAACTGTTTAGTGTTGCACTCCATTTAACTACCTTCCTAGTTTGTGCTCAAATGGATGCATTTAATTTTATACAAATGGTCCTGAGGCTTATTTTGTATGGGCATGAAACAAGAAAATCAGTGGAAAAAGCATATGTAGGATTCATTTTATTGGAGAACACGCAAAATATTCGCAGCCAAAGAAAACATGTTTCCAGTGGTGATCAATCTAGAAATCCATGGCAAATACACTTGAGTGCAGGCAACAAAATAAAAAATAAAATAAAAAAAAAAGGGGGGGAGGCAGGAAGTTCACCTATAGAGGACGTTTTATTAGAATGAAATAATTATATAATCCACACCAAGTACTGTAGAATGTATTGTTGCCAACTAGATGAACATTGAAAAATAGTCAAAATACCTTCTTAATCTCCTCTTCAAAACCTTTTTCCAGGTACTTGTATCGCCTGATTAGCTTGTTAAAAACCTACAAAACAGGAGGAAGAAAACAATTAGATCAAATCAAAAACTGTTTGATTAATGGTCAGATTGCTTACATACACACACAAAAAAAAAATACTAAAACATGTCTGGTAACCTGCTGTATGTGAGAGGCAAATCATACCATAAAACCACAGTCTGTAGGTCTGCCCAGAACGAATACACTGAGGGTAAAGTGCCAAGCGACTCAGCTCTGTTAAAATGTTCCTTAGTCCAATGTCCTGTCAACTTGCATCAGCCCACCCCATGTTCTATGTGGGATGCCACCATGGCCCAAGACACGATAACTCCATAACGAGTATTCCCTTGATTCAATAACATTCATACTAATTGTATCCCTTGACAACTAAACTTCCCCTTTGTTTCGGTTTCAAACCATTGGCCATTTTTCTAAATTTGGTATTTACATACATTGCCATACCACCACAGCAGCAAAAAAGGGTGAAGGTCTCTTCAATCGGATTTTGCATTATTCATTTGACTCCAAACATTTTTTTACTTGTCTGTCTTAGTCTTGACAATTGTCCCGACCAAGAAAAACCATTAAACAAAACCAATTAAGCAAGTTCATTTAGAAACCAGAGAGCATTCTCTCCTAATGTACTTCTTGAACTACTCTTAAATAAGGATTTTAGCACTTTGAACTCTCCTCTGGTTCCCACACTGTCTTGAAACTTGAGGGTTTCCTCATATTGTAGGTCACTTTCGATGAAGGTAAGAAACAGTTGTGGACTTCTTAAGCACTGATGTACGTCGCTCTGGATAAGAGCGTCAGCCAAATAACGTAAATGTAAAAGGCCTCAGTCTACCAAATGAATGTAATGTGAAATGCAATCACTGATTGTGCCTGTTCTAGAAGAATTTGAAATAATTCAGACACTGGCTTTCTGGTAACACTCAACCCTGCCAACACTTGAGTCAATCTTGACCAGATGTTGGTCTGCAGTATAAGTGTGCTTGAAAGGAGCTGCCCTTTAATGAAATAATACAGAGCTAGAGTATCCTCTAAAGCAGAGTTCCCCAACCACAGCCCGCAAACATGTCGGGCCGCGAGTCATTCAGTACCGGGCCGACAGAATAAAAGAATTTAAACAAATTACATTACAAATGACAAACACATTTAAACCCGTATGTGGGCAATGATGCCCCTAAACAAGAAGCATTACCTGAGCATATGCTTGCATAGTCTCAAGGTCCTCTTGAGCAGTGAAGAGGCAGAACTCCGTCCGGGTCACGTCATCAGCCAAGGAACCACCCGGGGCTGAATGGCACAAAAATTAGATTACTTTAGAGACCTCTATATACGTTATATTAAAGAATGTAACCAGATTACTAAAGCACTTACCCAGCATTCCACCAGCCACCAGGATGTCAAAGAGAGTCTCTGCATAGCGACGGTAGTCAAGTTTGGCCCCTGAAGCGTCAAGGAACTTGGCAACAGCCTCCAAATCAGTGCCAGATTGATTCAGACCTTGTACGATGCTTTCTTGAAACTGGGCAGGGTCAAACCTCTCTTTTTCATCTGAGAAATAACATTTTAAAACAACTTTCATTCAGATTTAATATATTCAATACTAGCCTCATTCAAGTTCCCAAAGCTCACCTCTTTTTCTAGTTTTGAAACGCTGGCCTGTTAGCGTCGGCTTCTGCTGCTTTTGATTACTCATAAAAGACACCCTGTAAAACAGAACATGAACCATAGATTAATGTAATTCGATAGCATATGATTAACCCTGTTTCTTATGTTCACTAAATAAACTTATGGTGACCTTAAAACTTGCCGCTATCCAGGACACTTAAAAGCACACAGCTCTCATTAGCATCAAGGTGAACAGAGCCATTCACCTAGTGAAGCAGCGTGCAGCCCCCTGGGAGGAGGTACTCAAAGGTGCCTCAGTGGTGCCACTGACTGTCCTGGGATTAGAACCCACGGCCTTCTGGTCACAGGGGCAACTCCCTAACCACCAGATACCCAACTGAGTAATATAGATACAGGTTAGCTAGTTGTTATGAATGCAGTCCGATTAGGTGACTACCGAACTTGCTCTGTCTCACAAACCTCTTTAACGTGGCACGCAATATAGGATCGGGCTAGGCTAGCTAGCACAAGGACCAATGCAACACGTTACCTGTCCGTTTAGCATTCGGCTAACGACGTGTTCAGGAACATAATACCTCTAGGTTATTAAGACAATTAACACAATGTGCCGAAATTAAAAATGTCTCGATTTCTAAACCAGAACAAACAGCGAGTTTCCCCCTCCAACGTATTTAACATTTATATATCCAGTTTGCGGCTACAGAGTTAGCTCAACACAACTTAATCAATATAAAACATTAACGGCACCGTCATGTAGGCTACACAATGCTGTATAAAACCCTAGCATCAGCATATTAAAAACACTTACCGAATTGAATTAGTTGATCAAAAGAGTTAAACACAAGACGAAGAACAAGTCGAAACTAACTGCAAACTGGTCCTGGTCATGAAAGAGCACCCTTCATGAAGGTGGATTCGTGCACTTTTATGGGGGGAGACAGGACCATAAAATTGACCGAAAATGGAAAGCTCGGCTGTGTTTCGCCTATATTTAAATATAAGTTGTAAATAATGTCAACTGGGATATATTTATTTGTTTCCGAAGACATTCAATATCTCTTTTTGAAAAAAATATGTACGAAATCTTGCCAGTTCTTCCCCCCACCACGTTCACAGTTGGCGGGTTCCCAGTGCTTTCTTACATTTTACGTCAAGTAATGACAGGCTATTGCTTAATTTCCCGACTTGTGTTTCGACTGATTCATCGTTAGGTGACTCAAGTAGGGCAAGTAAAACAAAATGGGTCATTCCTACAGGATCTCTATCTCAACTGGCTATTTTGAGACACGCTAATGACGTCAGAAGGCCATATTCACGTTGTCAGTGGACAAAAGTGTTGGGACGCCTGTCCATGACACCAACAGGGACTTTAATGACATAGTATTCAAATACATAGACTTTAATATGGAGTTGGCCCCCCTTTTGCAGCTATAACAGCTTTCATTCTTCTTGCAAGGCTTTCCACAAGATTTTGGAGTGTTCCTGTGTGAATTTGTGCCCATTCATTCTGTGGTCTGACACTGATGCTGGACTGGAACGACAATTGGCATTCCAGTTCATCCCAAAGGTTTTGGATGGGGTTGAGGTCAGGGCTCTGTGTAGGCCACTCAAGTTTTTCCACACTAAACCATGTCTTTATGGACATTTCTTTGAGCACTGGGGCAGTCATGCTGGATGGAAAACGGTCTTCACCAAACTGTGTCCAGAAAGCTGCAAGTATGGCATTGTTCACAATGTCTTGGTATGCTGAAGGTAAAATATGTGCTGGACTGATACTCAGTATCGGCTTGATCCGGGCCAAGAAGTTTGGACATGAATTCCTAAGAAACAACCTGAACAGCATGCCTTAAAGAGGGATGTGCCAAACTGCCAACTCTCTAAATCAGTGGTCCCCAACCTTTATTTCATCACGGACTGGTTTAATATCATAAACTATTTTCACGGCCCGGCCTTTAAGGAGTGGCATATAAACATACGTATATGTATTTATACAAATCAATGATGCGCATAAAAATGGGCATATTTAAAAATATATAATAATGGGGTATCTTTAAAATATAATAATAAACGTAAATCAAATGTGTACTCGCATGTGTACAACAGCATTTTCATAACAACGAGCCAACAACATAACACGGTAACATCCACGTTTTTTTTTCTGTAGAGCCCGCGGATAGGTGTTATTAACACCGGTACCACATGACCCACGGCCCGGTGGTTGGGGACCACTGCCCTAAAGGATGCACTTATAAGGCAGGCTCCTGTACCCAAATTCTTTCTAACAAAGAGCCACTGGAAATTCAGCCATGTATGCAGAATTCCATAATGAACAAACTGTGCACTATATTGGCTTAGAAACTCAAAAGTACCTCAGATGTGTAACGAGCAGCCCTGGGATTCATACCTAGACCTAGACATTTTAGACAATGCCATGCTTCCAACTTTGTGGACACAGTTTGGGGAAGAACCTTGTCTAGTCCAGCATGACTGGGCCCCAGTGCACAAAGCGAGGTTCATAAAGACATGGCTGTATGAGATTGTTAGCCAGATCTTCTCGTCCAACATCTGTGCCTGAACACATAAATACTCTAAAGAATGAAATAGTGCAAATTCCCACATTCACAAGAAGAGTGGAACTGATATTGCTGCAAAGGGGAACAACTCCATATTAAGTCTTTGTATTTGAATGCAAAGTCAATGTCAAGTCCCTGTCGGTGTAATGATCAGGCATCTCAATACTTTACATGTCGTGTCCATATAGTGTACATAACACACTATAGAAGAAATGTGGAGCCATTCATTACCGGTTTGCGCTACCCCTGTTATAACACAGTATGTAGTGCACTCCTATTTGCAGTGCACCTCTATAAGAGTCAAATAGACTCTACAATTAGATATTGTTACTGTCAGAACAAACCATCTGTCATAACAGCAACAGTAATAATGTATTATTATTATTACAGTAGTAGTAGTAGTAATAATAATAATAATAATAATAATAATAATATTATAAGTTATAAATTATTAAAAGTTCTCCTGTAATGTAAATTTTATTTGGAGATACAGCAACATAGATCAAAGCAAAATGAAAGTGTTGTAATGGATTGAATCATTAAGAGTTCTTACATCTTACTCTACTCACACAAGAGTTACGTTTTTACTTAATGCTGGATGCTAGACAGTAGCCCTTGCGCAAATAAAAGTTGTGACCATTTTGTTTTACAGGTATATGAATGAGATGTTTTAATATGAGTGAGAAGGGGGGGGGGGGGGGCAGGGGAGTAGGTAAGTAAAGCAAAGAAAATAACTGACGTCTAGAAACATATTCAGTTATTCAGTCATTTATCTCCAAGTATATGACCCAAAGTGATTTGAGAAATGTGCGTGGAAATGGTTTCCCCATATATTTTATGTGCTTTGAATGGTGAACTTCCTCTCTTCAGCCTCAGGCAAACTACTTCTCTAATCACTCGCCTCTCAAAACAGTTTTGATGTAGCTTAGTTTCACTCTGTGTGGTTTTTAGTTTTCTTTACAGAGACTAATAAACTCAACCCTGGTCTACTACATCAAATGCAGGAAGGTCTATTTTTGAATGGTTAATGTAATATAATAGTTAGGGAGTGTTCCAGATGTGTGGTAGTGATCCATGTGGTGTTGGTGGTGTTGATTAAAGGAACTGTAACCAAATATAGAAATCTATATATTTGCTCTGTAGAAAGTGTAGCGGATGCAATATGGAATTTTTACTATAATTCTCTCCTTCTGAGAACATGGTGTAAAGAGTATCTGTTAGGTTACATCATGCATCTTTGTACACTGTAGTAGATGGAAAACCACACACTCATTCTGGGCAAGCCAGCGCAGCAGTGTTTTGGGTGTGGTGTTTTACGCCATAGGCCAGCCCTATTCAATTGGCGGCCCACGGGCCAGAACCGGCCCATCAGTCATTTTGGACCGGCCCGCTGACTACCTCTTATT
>JBBPCW010280937.1:0-10965 GCA_037974425.1 Phenacogrammus interruptus
TCATTGTGTTTTAACATCACCAGCTGGTTTTTACATTGTGTCAAAGGCTCTGATATAAATGCTTTTTGCTTTTACCTGTAATTTCTCTTATTTCCCAGTATCTTAGTAAATCAATTGTGAAAGATAAATATTAAAATATGTCCTAGTATTATATCCTTATGAAAAGCTGAGTTTGTTTTGTTTTAAATCCAGGGTTCAGTTTTATCTCCATAAGTGTGGATGAAGGTTTTCATTCAAACAATGTAGGATCACATGATCAATTGTTCAGCAACTGAAATCGACTGATTAAACAAGTAAAGGATCAAATGAGCTCCAGCTGTGTCTGTAACTTGGCTCCACCCTGGTCTTCTACACATTAGATTGGAGCAACTTGTCTAAGAGAATAAATGAAAATCTTATGCTGTCCATAGAACAGCATACATCTCAGTTTTGTTTTTGTTTGTTTTTTTTTTCTATCTGATTTGAACAAGACAGTCAATCTATATATTCTGTGAATCCTTCATGTGAAATGGATCAGTAGAAATACTCCAAAATAACATAACTTAGACTAGACATAATCATGTTTTTGTTTTATCTCTTAAGGTCCCAATTAGAAAATACTTATTTTTTAGGCAAAATTGGAGAATGGATTAAAGTAAAACACTCAAATTGAATGGACCTAAAGATGGTTTATTTTGGCATTGGAGTTTAATACATCTTATAAACTCTTTTTAGTGAATGGCAAAGTTTTTATTGGGTCATACATATTTGAAAACAATGTGTAAAAGTTCTTTAATCCGCTTAAGGCCTTTCTATTGAGGATGGGTCTTGACCTGGACGATGGCCCCTCTCATGGAATCGAGGAGGGAACGGGCAAATAGGGTGGATGGAGGGGGGGATTTTTACAAAACCGTGGCACTGAGGAAAGGGGAATTCTAGGGTATCCTTGGATCCTGGAGGAGTTGGTTTGCCATCGGGCAGCTTGTGATCTTTCTCATGGTGAGGAGGACCTCCATGAGGTGGAGGACCTCCATGGTGAGGAGGACCTCCATGATGAGGAGGACCTCCATGGCGAGGAGGACCTCCATGGTGAGGAGGACCTCCATGATGAGGGCCATGGTGACCTCTACGATGTGGCTTTCCTGAACGAATAAAGCAGCCTGGCCGAGGATGGTCACCTGAACGGGAGCCGTGTTCCTTTCCCTCAGGGCGGCTGTGTTCTGGACGTTCATGCTGACCTGAGTGGGAACCTTTTTCTGGTTTCTCCTTCTGACCTGGGTGGGAACCTTTTTCTGGTTTCTCATGTTGACCAGGGCGGGGGCCATGCTCCGTTCGCTCATGGTGACCCGGGCCCTTATGATGGCCTTTACGATGTCCACAGTGCTTTACTGGAGGACCAAGATGAGTTGTGTTCTACAAGGGAATGGGAAAAACCATCAAGGGACAAATGGCAGATATTTTCATGTAAAATAATACACGCACATGAAAGGAACAGTACATACCTGCGCATTATAAATTGTGCACTCTACCGTCAAGTTACCATTTCCAAGTTGGGTGGATTGGCAGAATCCATGACGCTTTTGGAAAAGTGAGAAAACATAAGTAAAATATAGTGATTCATCTTAACAAATGACTCATTTAAAGAAATTATATTTCAAGGCAAAGAGAGAGTTCATAGGCATTATTTTCTTACAGCTTCTTGTGAACACAGTGGCTTGCATGCAGGTCTTTCCTCTGCCTTCACTTTGTCTGAACAGTCAGTCTCTACTATAGCAAAACCAGCAAAGTAGGACTGTCCAAACATTGGGTTATGCTGGTAAGATAAAACAGAAACTTCTGAAGAATACTGTAAACATGGAATATAGTCACATCTTTGGAAACAATTCACTTTAAAATGTCTTTAGTAAAGATTATAGTTTAATGTAGAACAGTGGACACATTTGGATGCATAAATGCTTTGCCTGGTTAGTTTGTTCTTTGTGTTGGTAAACCTACTCTATGGTACTTTAAGCTGTAGGTTCCCAGCACTGGTCTTAGAGCCCCTGGCACTGTATGTTTTAGTGTTCTTGTGCTCTAAAATACTCACTCCAACCTATTAAAGGCTTATTAATGACCTTTTTAGTTGGACCAGTTGCGTTGGGAGCAGGGAATACAAAACTTGTCCAGTGTGATGTGGTCTTCAGGACCATGGAACATACACTTTAAGGAATATTCCTTACCCTTATCCCAAACTTTAAGGTATTATCATACCTAGCCACCCTACCTGTGAAGTTAGTCTGCCTACTTCCATTAATTTAAAATAGGAGTCGTGTTCGGACTTCACATTAAACTCCTCGATGGCAGCTTTCACACTTTCCAGGCCTTTGGGATCATGCAGGGGCAGAAGACTGGGGCAATCAGGGCAGATAGTGGCTAATTGTTCTTTTGAAGCTGGGGATAAAAAAGGAATATTAAAAGAGGGCTTCACTATATCACTATAAACCACAGTTTTAAAATGATTGCATTGCTTTGAAGGAAAAAACTTAAAACAAAAGTAGTCCTGGTTGCTGTTTTGAATAACATGAAAGATTTTGAAATATTTAAATGATATAAGTCTGCCATATTGGTCTTAAAAACAAATGAAAGACTGAGCTTCCTAGCATTCTTGCAATCTGTTGATTTCTGTTAAATAGCTTTTATTTGTCCTTAAATGAAATTAATAATGGCTTATAACATGTTCAGCTTCAGCTAAAGGTTAGATTTGGATACATTTTACATGCATTTACATGCATTTTGTTCCAGTAAGATATGCAAGTTTACAGTAGGGCATTAACAAGTTCAGATTATTTCAAATCAAGTCGAAGTCAAGTCGACAAGTCATTTGATGATGTCATAACCCAGACGCAGCGGAGGAACACAGGTGTCCAACAATGAACAACATTTCTTAAATTTCTCTGTAACATTAACAGTCAACATGACAAACAGAACAAAACAAAGAATGATACCTTGAATTTTCAGGTAAATTTAAGTGTAAAACAGAAAGTGGGAACAGCATCTTCTGAGCTGGGATTCCCTGCAGTGCTAGCGTTAGCCATGTTAGCTAGCGGAGCCGTTTCAGATGCAGAACGCTGGTACTGTTACTATTCTTTAACACCGACTTGCAGGTTGTGCAGGTCTCCGTTCTGTTTGTGTCTAGAGTGCAGTATCTCCTCACATGTGATGTGAGTCTGTCACCTACTGCCTCTGCAGCCTCTCATCTTGTTGTGATTTCGTGTTTAGATTGCCCTCGCACCAACATTACCCCCCATTTTATGAAGGGACTATAATTATTGGTTAAGTCAAGCACCGCATATCAGTGTAAGCCAGTCAGAGATTGCATACACAAACGTGTGCACAGAGAGGCTAAAACACACGACTTGTCAACTTCTCTCAGGGGTCGTCGACTTGTAACTTTGATGTTGACAGGTCGACAAGTTGGCTTTTCGGTTAGTGCCTTAGTTCACAGTGCTTGACAGAAGACTCAAATGGAATGTCAAAGAAAGAAATAAAAAATCATGGCATGGTCAACTTGGTACCTGGCTCTGTGTCACAGCTGAAACTTTTGATGCCTGGTGTCTGTCCACCCCCACATATGGTCACGTTGCATTTTGCTGTTACTTTCTTCAAGACATGAGAAATGAAAGTAGTATGAAAATGTTTTCACGCCAAACTTACATTTTAAGAGTGCTAACAGGCCTGTGATTGCTTCAGCTTACCGTTTCATGTGTTTTCCTGACCTCACATTCCTCCAAAGGTTTGGGGTCCACGATGTGGCATTTAGTCTCCTCTAAGGTCAGCGCCATGACAATATCACATGAATCATCCTGCAAATGGCCAGATATAACTTTTGAACATTTATCTTTAATGCATTAGGGTTTAGAGGTGACTGTGAGGCTGAAATATACTTCTTTAATGATAAATGACATCCCAAGCGAGTTTACCTTCTTTTGTAGTGTGCGGCTGTCCTTGCTGACAAGTTTGAATTTGTATCCATGGTGATGAAGTTCATTGATGAACAGCACTGCTTCATCTATGGCGACATCATCCTTGTCTTCCTCGCATTTGTATACCTGAGAAACCGCAGGGCTGTCTGCAAGCAGCACCTGGACCAGTGCTGCTAGGGTCAGCAGTCGTCTCATCTTTCCAAGTGGTGTCTATGGCAAATTCACAACCATGAGACTAACCCAGCACGCACCCTTTCCTGCTCCTTTATAGAATAGAGTGAAACAGCCAAAAGTAAACAGCTTTATGACTGCTGCCAAAGTCAATGAAATTGAGGGCATAGAGGACAGAGTATTGGAGTTGTTGACACTCTGGTCAGTCATCATTTTGTTGGAATACAAGTAGCATGGATTTCTGAATTCCATGTAAGAAAGCTCTTTACATTTAGGCTGTTTGATATTTAAAGTTTGTAATGGGGTTGAAATGGAATTAAATTATTGAGAATTCTCTTTCTCTCACTCTCTGTTTCTGACTCTCTCTCTCTCTCTCTCTCTCTCTCTCTCTTTCTCATTCTACACACCGCTGGTTAAGAGTCAGTTCTTGATGTTTATGTGTTGAAGATACAAAAATGGATAGCTGGGTACCCAATGGTCATTGATGTGCATGGGGAGTGAATGCTAGCCCATCTGGTGTGATGCCACAGAAGAACTACTGTAGAACAAATTGCTAAAAAAATAATGCAGACTATGGAAAGGTGTCAGACAACTCAGTGCATTGTGGCAATTATGGCACTGACATTCCCTAATGGCAGTGGTCTCATAAACTATATAATGTACCCTGCCACACTGCTCAGGAACATGATGAAGACTTAGAGGCATTGATTGCCCTCTATGTTCCCCATATCTTCTCTGGCTACTTATCTAGCAGCGCAAAGCTGTTCCAGCAGAGCATGAAGGGGACTGACACAGCGTTAGGCCGGTAGTTTAAAAGTAAAGGCTGATTGGTGTATATCCACTATCTAAATAAAAACAATTTGGTACACATTTAAATTTGGAAGGTACAAAATCATCAGTATACAGCTTTTATATTTACCAAAACACCCAATTCTTTGGTTCAAAAGATGGTCCTGATCCAGGGACTGACTGAGGAAAAACGGTGAGAAAGTCAGAAGTCCCAAAATTTGAAAAGTTTACTTTTTATATATATATATATATTTTTTTAAATGAGGTCAAACTTCTTAAGAAGTTTTGGAAATGTTTTTCTTGTAATTTAGAAGGGATTAATTGAAAATAATGAATCATTAACGAATGTGTATATTGACATGGACAGGGTAGAAAGGTTAAAGAAAACCAGCTCAAAATCAGCCCTTAGTGTACTGATTTCCTCACAGAGCTGAAAGATAAGGTGATCTTGCCTCAGTCAAACACCTGTTTACTATGATTATGTAAACACGGCAGATCTTTAACTTGCTGCATGCTTTTACCGAGTTGTAATGACAGAGCAGGTATTTTTCTAGAAAAGTACGTCATAAACACGAGCACTATAACAGTTTTATGCACTATAACAGCTGCCATTGTGTTTCGCTAATCTATTAAATATTTACGGCCCTTGAACACTATAATAAACAAGAGTTTGATAATTTGTACACATTTTTACATGTTAAATAGACATTCAGTTTAGAGGTGCAGAGGCCAAATTGTTGTAAAAAGCCACTGCAGAAGGGAACTTTAGTTCACGACAGTGTGTTGTTCTAAAAAACTGAGGGTTTGCTTAGCGGTCCTGGTAGATAGAACAAAACAGAACATAGTCACACAACTGATCTGTACATCTATTACAAAGTTCAAGGTGTTCAATCAGAAAAGAAAGATAAAGAAGCTTTCAGGTCACTGGAAGATTTCAGTGGAAAAGGTTGTAATATGCCAGCTAAGATGCAAACATAACATTATTTAAAAGTATTAATCACCTGGTGGGAATGAATACAGTCAGTAACAATAAATTCTTGATTATGGTGTAATCAATACAAACCCAATGCTAATTCAACCACAATTGTACAATGCAAACATTACTATGAGACTTTACTATGGTTAGTATTCCCAGGAGAGAAAGAGACCTCACTTCAAGTTTTTTTATTGTAATTTTTATAACAAATATATTGATTTTCTACTCTCTCTAAATTGAGACCCTGTAATTTTGCTCAAACAGACCAGAGCATGCAAATTTTCTGGCTTGAGCGTGCCAGACTTCCCAGCATGTGAGTGTCATCGGGCCCTTGGTTCTCAAAGTGGACTCTGTGATGTATAGCCAGGGGTTCCTTACCTTTAAAATGACATTAAAATGACAGGGGTTGGTATTTTACATCTACGTATAAAGAAAGCCAACCCCCCACCCCAACCCCACTGAACATTGGCTACTGCTTGAATTAAGGTTGGGTGATATGGCACACAATTGCAGATTTTTCTGAGATTTGTGAAGCTTGTATAGACAAAATTACTTATTACCACTTACAATAGCACTTTTTCAGGTCATTTAAATAAATGTATAATTATAATAATTCAACTGGTTGATATATTTAATGTCTTTTTATTAAAGTTTTTGCAATCTGAGCTTTTGGGAGTTTTAGGAGGAATGCAGGTCTTAAAGTACTGATAGTCCTGACATGCTCAGAAAAGCATGAAAGCATTAAAAAAAGGTTAAATATTGAATCATCTTATTCTGATTACATAACCATCACTGAGTATATACACAGATGCCAAAAGGGGTTATCAGCATAAGATAACCCCTTGGAGTGTGGAGGTCCATGGAAGGAATGCCTTGCAGAAAAGGCCATATTTCAAATCACACCACTAGTGATTTAAAAAAATGCAATCTTTCAAATTGCAGCTTTATTAGAAACTGGACTGTGATTGAAGAGGGGATTGAACTGAGGAGTCATTCTGTGTTCTAGTGCACATATCTCTGAAATTATTACAGTGCGATCTGACTTGACACCTGGATTCAAGGAGATCAGAACTAAAATGAAAAATATTTGGTGATAAATATGATTGTACAACCATGGCATGTACTCTTAATAGCCCTGTGAACTTTAAACACACACACATGTCTGTGCTGGTGGACTAGTGATGCAGAATCAAAATAAAAGTAACTCATACAAGCATTTCTAACACAAACTCAAAGTGAAACGCGTTCAGATAAAAATGTACTCTTTCATAACACCAAGTTTGTTTGCCCCAAAAATGGTGAATGCATCAACAGACCAAATAAGCAGCAAATATGTGGCCTTATAATTTTCATGAAAGAAAACAGACTCATTAAGAGGGTAAATGTCAGTTAGCTGCCATAAACATTTAACAACAAGCTCTGATTTCGAGACTGAATGCCCACACATCTGATGTCTGATTTATAGCAGACCACAACTGGAACAAGTCCAAAGAGATGTGGAAAGAGGACTCAGTGTAAATGGCCCTCTGTTCACTGACCTTTCTCCTGGACTGAGGAGGCGGATGTGCTCTGACATTTCCAATATGCAGATATGCTCTTGTTAATGCGAAAAACTCAGCCATGAGTATTTTAAATGTATTTTATATGGAATAAAGCCCTGATGAAAATACAAGTACCTTGACTGGACTAATGAATGAACTCCACAGATTTGAGAAAGATAATTAAAATGTCTTTATTGAAAAGAATTCAGCATGTTTTTAGCCTTTTAGGAACATAGATGGTAGCACTGCATGTAATGTGTAAGTGTGTAGCTTCTTTTCAGACCCCACTTTTTTACACACCTAAGATTTGCTCAGGTTTACTATCATATAAATCTACAACCTGGTTCTAACACAGTAACAGCCCTTTATAACTGAAGGGTATCTCTATGCTCTTACATGGATTCCGTTTTCTTCAGTAGAATGTAGCCTTGAGAGGTACTGTGTTGCACTTAATTTTAATGTATTCATAATAAGTGCTCCAACTGTTAATCTACCACTTCCTCTATCCTGGGAAGTCAGAAAGCATTTCTACACAGTGGTGTAGCGAGAGATTCCAGGACAGGAGCGGAAAGGTGAGGGTGTGCTGGGGAAGACAGCCAGGAAAGTTGGGCTGTGTGGGGGTTTGATAACTGCGGGTTCTTGTCTCTTCTGACGCAAAGTCACATAGCGGAAGCCCGCAGGAGGCCTGGCGACACGAACAGAGCTTAGAAGCTCCTCTGATGAAGATGTTTCGGATGACTCGCTGGATTCGTGGAACATAGGGGGGTTTGTTGGGTGTGGTATTGGACCATGAGGAATAAGCTGCTGAACAGGGTCTACCAGCACAGATTCACCGTCTTGAAGCGTAGGGATAGGGCCATCAGGAAGAGTACCTGTAGGGGCTGTAGGGCCCTGCTGAGTGATGGACTTCTCCTCTTGCAGTGGAATGCCAGCGGCAACTGAAATCCCAATGCGCTATAAAAGAACAAAACATAATAAAAACTTGGTTGGGAATCATGTTGAATTGTTCGTTTTTATGCTAAATGTGTCTTTGAAGAAACTGTTGAAATCGACAAGTTTTACAACACTAGCCAAAATTCCATCCAACCTAATGGGTTTAGGCTGGAGTATAGATTCTCTAAAACCCTGAAATTACAGTTTACAATACCAAGCTTGATTTGGTTGGGAATATGCCCTGAAATAGACGACTGGATTACATGAGAATAAAATATATCCTGTAGGGTTGAGCTGTTTCTATGTTTCTTATTCGTTCAGCTGATACATGGTATTAGTGGTCTGGGAGGATGTCACGTGCGTAAAGTCACTGTTTTTATATGGTCACCAAATCTGTGAGTGTGATAGTAAAATTTTTGACAATGAATAGAATACAACTGGACTTTAAGGATTAAAATAGAAAGTATTTTTAATAATACTTTAAATTTTAACCATGTCTTTAAGGAAACACTTCCATTATTTGTGAACCATGTAAAAAATCCACAAAAAGTTTTGACTACAATAACAGACTTTGCTTAATGACAGAACTATATGATACAAAAACCAGAAAGAACTCTGTTTCTGTTATAAATCCCTTTTTAAAGAAAATATAAAAATTACATACAATAAAATGTCAGTCATTAAAACAAACAAAAATATAAAATTACAGAAACTCGTATAATATGCATGTCTAATCATTGTGATTTAAATACCCCACAGGAGATTTGGTCCATTTTTGCCTGGTGTTACTCCATTCTATGTTAAGAATCCCTCTGGAGCAGGTAATGATAGCTCCCCTTTATATTTGATACATTTTCTTGCATTTCGCAAAAACATAAAAATCTAAACCATGACTTTCTTTAAGCTCTCACAGTGTGTGTCAGTGTTTGTAGCATGAAACCAAAGAAGTGACCCAGCCAGTATGGCAGAATAGAGCATCCCTTTTTCATCCCAAATGAACCCAACAGATTAACAGAGAAATGTAAGTTGGGCACCACACTTATACACAAAAATGAAACTGTCAGAATGATGTAACCTTCAAAATGATGAGAGCGGGAAACAAAATGTGAAAGGAGGCAAAGAGAGAAAGATAGATGAGGTGTAGGTAAGTATGGTCAGGCAGAGGTCTAGAAGAGTTGTTCTGTTAGTTTTGGCCCAGTTGCCACACTTGATTCTCCCTCCCAGGCTGCTGCTGACTCATGGGAGACCCCCCTTTTGGGGTGTTGTTTTGCTGTCATCTGCTCCATCTGGTTCTTATTCACTATCACGCCAGAGCCAGAAAGTTCATACCTCCAAGAAAATAAACTTTATAGAGCATGAACCAGGGAAACAGGCTGACAAACGAAAGGGGATATTTATTATACCTGCGGATGGAATATTTCACAGGACACCTTAACGCTTGCCTGGACAGGATCAGCACCAAAAACTGTCCCAGCACAGAATCCGATGGCCTGGAAGGAAAACGAATAGTACCTCTGAAACCGACAGAAACAAACTGGAGCAAATGGCACTGAACTAGGTGGCACTGTGATAAAAGTTTCTACTGACTGAGAGAAATTATGAATGGAAGCAGGCATTCCACACACTCACATTGGATCATGTTCATAATGGCCACGAATACAGCAACAGCAAATAAATTCTGACCAGTAAAAGTTGCTATGCAGCGATAATTGTTGCTGGCAGAGACTCACCCCTTTCCCTGCATCTGCTGGAACACACAAAGCCTCCTCTAATGGTGCCACAGAGCACTCCTGGACTGTGTACTCAACAGAACTGAATGCAACTGGATGAACCTGACAAAGAAAAGGACCACATTGCTTTAAAATCTGGTCTAGTATTGATCCAACAATACTATAACAACTGCACCAGAAAAGACTGGACAATGGCACAGTTTTTAGAATTGTGGAACAGGGGTAACATTAATAAAGAGTAAAAGAACAAAAACAAAAGAAAATCCCTTTCGTTCTTAAACTGGTCTAAGGACCTCTTGTACCTTTTAGACTTTTAAAATACTTGAGTACAGTCAGCAAACTATCGTTTGTTTATTACGATAAGAAACCGCATTGTAACAATCAGCTTTTAGGGAGTTGGCCCTGTGATCAGCAGGTTGTAGGTTTGAATCTCTCTACTAGTGACAACATTGTGGTTCCCTTGAGCAAGGTATCGTCCCCACACTGCTCCTGGTGCCCCTCGTTGGTGACAGCCCCCTGCTTCACTTGGTGAATGGGTTAAATGCAGAGAAAGAAATTCACATTGTTCACACTGTGTGCTGTGGTGTGTTCACGTGTGACTAAAAGGGGCCACTTCACTTCTTTTCTATTTACTCATTCCCTTCATCAAATTACAAACAGCTTCATATGTGAGCAGATGTAAACTATTCTTTTCTACAGGAAAAGGGTCTTCAATCCCTCTAATTCCCAAACATGGCAGAAAACATTTTGACACAAAATCATAAAATCATTTGACACATAAAATTCAAAGTTCTCCTCCTGGTTTTCAAATCTTTAAATGGTCTAGCTCCCTCCTATCTTTCCGACCTGCTAATCCCCTACACTCCTACCCGCTCATTACGCTC
>JBBPCW010280945.1:0-10965 GCA_037974425.1 Phenacogrammus interruptus
AGAAAGACCCTGCGCCCAACCCGGGACTCAAACCCAGGACCTTCTCGCTGTGAGGCAACAGCGCTAACACCTGCGCCACCGTGCCGCGCTATACTAAACTAATACTATAATATTTAATGTTTGTGGGCTTATTTACATTTGAAAAACTTGACAGTTCTGCTCTTATTTGTGAGCTACAAAGAACAAGTTTCTTAACATGATCTTGTTTCCAAGGACATGACTGAGAATAGAAAAGGTGCATGTCATTTCTTACACTTTTTGTCAACACTAGCAGCCATCATCTATTTTTCTCACACTTCACACAGTGCCATGACTTTGCACATGTAGTGGCAGTGTTTGGTGCCATCATAATCACTCACTTCTATGCTAACAAAGCCCTTAGGCAGCTGCGGAGCATGGCTGGAGCGTCTCATTATCTCCTCTCCATGAGAGTAGCCGGCAGGGTCAGGGGTTTATTTAGTGCTGGCTGCCATGGGCATGCAATAGTTCCAAATTGGTTCCTAGTTTTTGAGAGTCATAATGTCATGTAGCCTTGTGCTTTATGTCCAGGCAAGGCCAGTTATAAAGCTGTGGCCATAGGGGAGAGGAGCCACATCTTGTCTGCTGGGTAATTGATTGGTCATGCCTTAGTGAGCTGCCCCTGTCACAGCTCAAATAAAATACAACTGACATTTTAAAGAGCTCACGCTCGAAGTTGCTCTTTTACAGTGAAACGGAACCTGTTTTACCCACAAAACTTTAACCATCGCAAACTGGTATTATCAACTGGACCTTATTTAGGCTGAGAGGGAAATTCTTATTCATGCTTTTATTTCATCGCGCATTGATTTCTGTAAATCCCTTGTTGCTTGTTTTAGTAAATCTGCTTAAATCACCTTCAGATGAAAGCAAACGCTGCTGTCAGGCTTTTAACTCGCCCACCTAAGTGGGCTCACATCTCTTCTATTTTACTGCCTCTCTATAGGCTCCCAGTGGAATTTAGGATACAGTATATAATCCTCAATCCCACTTATAGAGCTCTTACTCTGTGACCCACAATACATTGGAGAAAGAAGGCCTTGTTGGGTGGATCTCAGGGCTTGACTGTCAAGTCAACTAGTTTGGATCAAGGCTTCGGGTAGCTTTTATTAGTATATCTTTATGTTTCCTTTTTTTTATATACATTTTACAGCTATTATGGAATTTTTGGTTCAGCACATTTTTTGTGATATCTTTGCTGTAAAGCACCATATAAATAAATTTTACTTACTTTCCCAATTAATTCTCCAGTGTCTGCAATCAAAGTGGCTAGTGCACTATTCAGGTATTCCCAGGGTAAACACAGGGTGTGCGTACTAAACTATCAAGAGAGTCTTTTGATCACGGTAATCAGAGTTAAGTAGGATTTACTTGTTTTGCTAAACAACCACTGGATCTTTTTTGGTATATTTAGTGCAGGTCTTGCAAAAAGTTTTAAGCACATGCAAAATTAAATGCGAGGTGCAATGTTTCCAAGAGGAAACAAACAATGATGTAGTGTAAGAGGGGCTATTTTTAGAGGGTGGCCAGCAGAATCATTGTCTTCAGCATGCTGCCACCAGACAGAGCATGTGGTTAATGTTTTAAGCAGTTCTTCAATCTGCATGCACTTAAGCTTTTCCTTCTGCCACAGTGAAATTGTTTAATGCGGCGGGGCTGTAATAGGGAACGACTGAAAACCGCTTCATTCTATTTTTGGCAGTGTGTGTGTGTGCGTGAGTGTGTGCGTGCGTGTGCTTGAATTGCATGCGTGCACGTGCATGTGTTATGAATAGTTGGGAGAGCTTTGTTCATTGTCTTATGGTCATACATTTTTAAAATTGCTTAGAAAACACAGCTAGCTCCCTATTCTTCCTCCCACTGCTTGTGCAGTTTCACTGTAAGGCCACGGTTTAAAACTGGGGACAGGGTTTGCCTTTGAAAACAGAGCTTTTGTAGTTTTGTGAAGACTCGAATAAAAATATCACTCTTATATACATCTATGACAGTCAGAGATGTACAAACACAGTGATTATAAACAGCTCTCAGGATGGGGCAGCCAGCACTTCTCCAGATGCGGTTTATGCAGTGTCCGTGTCCATTCGTCAGTGTTGTTTACACGTCAGATCAACATGGACTTTCAGTGATGGGATCATGTTCGGAATTTACTTGACCGCATAGAAAGACATATTTAAACTCACTGTATACAGATATACAGTGATTGAACTATGGTCAGATCTTTCAGAACTCTCAGAGGTGGTCAGAGTTGGATCTTGACTGCATTCAACAGAATTGAATTTCTGTCTGTTACTGTTGTGTACGTGAAAGTGAGTCTGCCAAGTGATGAGACTGGATTTGCCCATAAATTGTAACATTCTCTCTGTCTTTTCCCTGTTTTTTGGCTTTGTAATGTTCTGTCTTCTCCCTATTTTCTTGTCTATGTTGTTGCTCTCCATGTGTCTTTGTTTATGTGTCAGATTTATGTGAGTATGTTTTGGTCTTAGCCCCGCCCCCTTGTTATCCTGTTCACCTGCCTCTTGTCTCCGCCCCTGCCCAGGTGTTCTCATTTCCTTAGTTGGTATAAATACGCCTGTATTTCATTCTTTCTTTGAAGTTTAATTATAAAGTGTCTTGCTTTAGAAACTCTGTTATTGTCATTATTACTTGTGTTGGTTCTCTTGTGTTTTTGTAAAACTTTTTTGTTTCTACGGCGCTCCTGTTCTTGTTATCCTTTGGACAATCTTGTGTTTTTGTATTTTCTCAAGTACACTGGACTCCTAGTTTTTGTTCGGATTGTTGTTACTTGTTCTTTACCTTTTGGATTCTGTGATTACATCCTGCTTGCCTTAACTCTTAATCATTACTCAAACCCAAGTGCCTTCTTGCTCTCCAGAGCGATGAACACACTCAAGCCAAGCTTGTCAATTCATATGGTAACAGGGAAAAACTGGAAGTAAAACAGAAACAGTGTATGTTTGTGCTTTTTGTTTAAGAAAGTAAATTCCATCTTGTCACAGTGGGAACACATTTTCGTGAAAATTGTCAATTCATTGCCTTTTGTAAATTCATTGGGTTTTTTGAGTGATGCCATGCAGAACCATTTAGTTTCCATTAAGAACCATTTTTTGTACATTGAATATTGGTACATTGGTGTGAAAAAGCTTTTTAAAGTAGCATTAAGAATGTTTTTGTTCAGGTCAAGTTTAAATTTTGGTCATTTATAAATGTATACAGACAGGAGTGCTGTAAAGCATAAAGATGGCTTGATTTGTGTCTGCTTGATCAAACGAAGGCTGAGAGGTCAAGGCAGAGTCTTTGCAATGCCTTTGCAATTCCATGACATACAGCTTCACAGCTCAGACAGCCATCAGGTAAAGACATAGATCAGCTGGGTGAACAGATAATTGTCAGTATTTCACCATTAGTCACTTGACCTCTGCTTTCAAATGCCAGGATACAACAATGCATGTTCAGTCTTACCCACAAAGGCCTGGTGTGACTTCAGGTTTTCATTCCAACCAAGCAGGAATGTACCTTATTCCAAGAATTTAATCAGCTGGTCTCAGATCATGTGTGCTTTTCCAGCCCTTTGCAGACCAGACTGGACACCCCTGATTTAATGTTACTTGATTCTGAAAAATGCCTCTGACATCCTGCATTAAGGATCTCAAAGCAAGCAGCAAGATGTTCATAAAAATGTTGTTAAATGCAGATCTCAAAAAACAAACATTGTAAGATAATATGCATCATAATCATCCATTATCTAAACTGGTTACGCTTAAATCAGGTCTGGGAGGGTTGCTGAGGCTTATTCTTATCTTTATAGCATTTATCCAAAGTGACTTCCATTCCCTAACTACAGGGGTCAGTCTCCCTGGAGCAATTTGAGATTGATGGTCTTGCTCAGGAACCCAGTGGTGGTATGCTGAAGGTAGGATTCAAACCCATGACCGCTTGGTTCAGAGACAAGTAGGCCACCACAACCCCATCCCAGTTTCTATCCCAGTGGTCATGCGAGTGGCCTGGCTCAGGATGTTCTTGCTGTGATGCTAGAACACTATTCACTGCATCACCAAACCACCTGTATACATTACATAAAAATCTTAATGATTTGTGCAGATTATAGGTTATTGATCATATTCATTGTTTATTCAGTTTAATCTGCTCAGATTTTCATCAGAATAGAGGACAAACCTCAATTATACAAAAAGTAAAGTAAAAAAAAACCACCAAAAATTGTGATGACAGAGTAAACAGACTAAATGTACAGTTCTCCCCTGTTGGAGTACTGTTGAACATTTCTTAAAGAATGACTTTCTTAATAACATTTTTAATTTAGGATTTTCCTTCCAAACCCTGGTCTATACTTACCCTGTGCATTGATAGTAAATTTAGTAAAAAGATAATTTGCTGTAACTCCTTTTGTGAATTACTTTCATTGGAGTATATTTTTCAGAGGTTTCTAACCCATCATTTAAAGCAACATTTATGAGTCAATGACGTGACGCCTGAATATTCTGTCTGGCTGTAAAGGTTTAAATGTAAAAAAATATACTGTCTGTATGTAGTACCTCTCTCATATATGTACTCACTTCAACTTTTCAAAAATCCGGAGTTATTTGTCATTTTTCTGTATCCCATCATGTGGTGCAACCAATAATAAGAACTATATAAAACTATAAAATATCTCATTTCTGTAGTTGAGACATTAATAACTGATACAATATGCTTAAGGGAATGGTATTTTTAAACCATTTTGATCAGTTTTATGTGTTTTACAGGAAAAATTAGTCGGTTAACGACATTTAATACGGCGACTGTGAGATCATAATTTACAAAACTCAAAAGAAATGCAAACACGTGTTTCTAAACACTTGATATTACTGACAACTTGTAAAAAAAATATTAAGTATGTTAAAAAATGTAATAGTTTTGAGATAAATTATGGTCGCACCACATGACATATTTTAAGGCCTCTGGCAATTTATCTTTATGAAAAAACACTAGAATTACTTAATTAAAGAAATTAATGTTGATTTATGTATGCACAACTATCTAAATGTTTGAACAGTTGCAAAAGATGTTCTTATTTTTTGACCCTTATATTGCCTCACTAGTTGTCTCTTGTTAAGCACAAGCTATTGTGCTATTGGTCTTAACTGTTTTACCAGACCAAAACATTGGAGATGGATTGATTGATTGAAGTACTTAGAAAGCTCCTGCTATTGATGTGTGTATTGATTGTATGTGTGTGTGTCTGTCTGTGATGTACCTAAACATTACTTGCCAAACACATTCACATATACAAGTACAGCTGCACCTACAAAATAGTGTCAAGCACTATATAATGTCACTGTGTATTATCATTAAAGCTTGTTATTAATAGTAATATTAATGCATAATGCTCTAAAGGTTTTGCCCTAGATGCCTATTTTCACCTGGGATCTTTAATCGTTGTTGGTTGCTTGTTACCTCGTCAGTTTACTCTGTTGTGCTTAGTGCACTGAATGTGAGCGGTGTGAAGGTGTGTGGATGGGGGATGGGGCCACCAGTGTGATCAAGTATTGTGTGGACATCCTGTATGTGTTAATTAAGCCCAAATTGAATCCCTGACACCTGGTATTGCTTAGAAACCACAAAGGCAGAGGACGCTTCAGCGCAGAGCTATTTTTGGGTCTGTTTTAGTTGAGATCTTACATCAGGTGTCTTTTGTGTTGGAGCAGCTTTGGTTTCCTGCTTCCTCTTCAGTTGTTTCTTAGTCAGAAACAGCTAATTGTAGCTCCAGGCAGTGGTCAGGATCTAACACAGGTCCCAGGAGGTCTGTTTGACTGAGAGGATTTAGGCCCGTAAGACTAGCTTTTATCGCCCCACAATCACTTGCAGTTTCTTTCCGTCTGCACGAAACTGACAGAGTGTTCTGGCTGTGTGTTTTAAATGGAAATGCAATATCTCCTCTTTCTGGAACGTCTGCTGGAGCCTCTCTCCCGTCCGCTCAGCAAGCGGCTTCAAAGGAGCCTCTTTCATGGCAGGTGTCTCTGGATTAAGGCCATTGCAGGATTTTTTTTTTTTTCCTCCTCCTCACCTTTGAAGTGTCATCATCTCATTCACCTGCCTTCCTTTGCGTTGTAACTCTGCCCGGCTCAAATTCTCAGCTCTGGCAGAGCCCTGAAATAAATGTTCTATTTTAAACCCTGGGTGAGATTGTGTGGGAAAGGGAGTGTAATTCTAACACGTGTACAGCTCTCAGTAAGGTGGTAACATCTGTAGTTCCACAGACAGGAAGGATAAAGCAGTTCAGGTGGTGAGAAGGCATGACTTCAGCTGTATATACTTGGGCGTCCTTTTTTAAAGAGTGATTAAATTACCAACTAGACTTGAAATCCTCTTTAGGGGCATGCTTTTTAAGAGTTTTAACATTTTAATAATTCAACATTTAAACTTAATCAAACAGTAAGAAGGCAAATGTGGTCTCATAGGTCTGGCAGCAGCCGCTAGATATGAAAGTTGTGGCAGTGTGAAGAAATGACTGCCAGAGGTGGTGCAATCACAGTGAATACTGATCATGCACCCATACATAGGCTGAGATCTTAATGCCAGCAACAGCCTGACATTCTTTTATGTGGAAAATCTCTACACAAATGTAACTCCTTTTCTTTGTAGGTTCTTTAGTAAACGAATCTATATAGCACTAAAAATGTTTCAGCAGTTTTACAGGAGAACCTATTTATGGTGCTAACCTTTTATCATTAAACCTTTTTCCTAGGAGAGTGTAGAGTGAGGCTGAGGTACCATCGCAAATTTCACTCCATGAGGAAAGTTCACATATGAAATAGGGAGAATGTGAGATGACCAAGCAGCCATTGGCTGGACATTTAAGTTTGAGCGCTGCTCAGGATGTAGAAATGTCAGCTGTCAAATCAAAAATGCTTCAAGATCTGAACAGGGAGAAGGAAAAAGACTTCAGGGAAAAAAGCTGTATAGCCATAGTGGGCTCACAGACATTGTGAAGAGCTCTCCCACATGTTTAAAGCAAAGTCATGCGTGAACACACTACAACACAGCACACAGTGTGAACAATGTTAAATTCTGTCTCACCAAGTGAAGCAGTGGGCAGCCAGCAATGCAGCACCCAGAGAGCAGTGCATGGGAATGGTACCTTGCTCAAGGTTTCCTCAGTGGTGCCACTGGTAGCCCTGAGATTCAAACCCACAACCTTCCAATCACAGGGGCTACTCCCGAATCACCAGGGCACCAGCTGCACCCTTGTTTAACTGAAGTAATCAACGGGAACAGCATTGTACCTAAAGTATACTGCAATGGTACAGAACTTTTGATTTCCCAGTGTATCTCAGTCCAATAACAGAGTTTCTGCCTCAATTCTCTCCACACAGTTTATGGCTGGATGCCCCAAAACCGCGTCCATGGAGTCGAATCGGCAGAAAGTTTTTCTGTCAGAGCCGCTTTTGCTTATTGTGGTCTTTTAGCATTTATTGTCTTTTACATTTTTAGATTATTGTCTTTTACATTTAAGGTTAACCTAACCCAGCTAACCTTTCACCAATGTCCTGGATCACCTTCACTTTCTTTGCATTCTTTGAACTGAAATGTGGGAGTTTTCAAAGTACAACCACTACTGTCAGGCCAAACTGACAGTAGTGCTTGTACTTTGTCGGCTTCCCAGTTATTACTTTGTATCTCAACAGTTCTTGTTGTTTTTTGTAGACAGTTAAAAGAATTTCCTTATTCGAAGTCTGTCTGTTGTCACGAAAACATTTTGATCAATCAAAAAGCAATGATGCTGTCAGCTCGGCTGCAGCCTGCTTTTAGCCCAGCTGTCGAGTTGCTTTCTTTGTGATGGAAAAGCTTTGTTGAGTTGTTTCCTATAGCAGTGGGAAAACGCCCTAAGTGGACCCTGTGCGAGAAGACTTTCTGCTCCCTCCCAGAAAGAGTCTTTCCCCAAAGACTGCAGGTGTTCCTTTCTTTGTGTTATACATTCTTCCCAAAGATATACACACTTTCAGAGACAGCAGTGATAGATTTACATGTTCCTCGGGAAAATCCGCCTACATGCTGATGATACACTTTATCGAGTAGGCACATAAGTATTTCTAGCACCATGGAAACTGAACATCTCACATAGTTGCATCAGTTATCTGCACACAGCAGTCTCTACAATATGCATTGACATGGCTCTTGCATGCCAGATATTTTCCCAGACTTTCAGTTCATAGTTTGTCACCCACATAGTTGCCACATTCAACCTCCCAGCTGAGACAGGAGGATGTTTCTACACAGGAGCTGTTGTGTTGAGCCCCTTGCGTAGGTTCCATCCTTAAGAGTCAGAGAATCTAAAACTTGCAGAAGGATCAAACAATACCTCAAGGAGTTGGACTAAATAAAAAAGGTTATAATATCCATTGATTAGAATAACTACCTCTAACATCTGAAACAGGGAAGGAGTCCCTTGTCAAGAATGCAGCAGTGTCATAGATCTTCACGAAGGTCTCATCTGTACAGGTGGGCACATGGCATCACCCGAGCATTAAGAGTATCGAAAAGCAAGTCATTGCCTCCATAGATAAGGGTTAGCTGTAATGATTAAAGAAATAGTAGCAAATGTAGAGCTCCATTTATTTATTAGCACAAGAGATTACCACAAATCATAGAGTGACAACAGGGAGAGTTCAGTGTCACCAAAAACAGTGAGGTATGCCCGGCCAAATCACAACAGGCAAAACAGTAGTCCAGTGAACAGGCAAAATCATCTGAAACCAGGGTGCAGTCAGAGGCAAACAGATCTAAATCACCAGGCAGAAAATCAAATCCCAAAATACAGGGCATGGGTTGATACATGGATAGACAGTAGAAGAAAAACACTTGTTATGCTAATCGGATCATAGACAATATTGTGCAAGGACATGCAAGAAACAGTGGTCTGTTTGTGGGCAGCAAGTACTCAGTAGTGATGCTGGTGATGCTGGTGGTCCTGATTTGGTTACCAGGGGTCCTTCTGAAACTCTGGAGTCTGATTGGGTGTAGAGGCTCGGTTAAAGATCTTGGTCGAGATCATATATTAGCAAAAGTCCTGATCATATATTAGCATTGTCTTTCTAATAAAACAGAACATGGTATAGGTGTTAGAGTCCAGTTGTAGTTTGGTATCAGACAATATGCACTGAGTAGGTACTGCTTCTGGAGATGCTTCTAGTCAGGACCAGATGATCTGTAACAAGGCACAGAGGAAGGAACCTATCACTTTGACAGGGTTCCAACAGCTTAGGGTACAGTTATGTGCCTAGCCCTTCTGTAGGATCTTTGAAGAAGGTCTGCTTGCCTGTTAGGTTAGGGTTAGATCTATCAGTGGAAAATTTAATAAATTAAATGGTATGCAAAATGAGATACTGTTTCCTCCCATATGTTTGTAAATTTGAACTAATCATAAGCAATATCTAAAATTAGCACTATAATTAGTAGCATGTAGAGTAATATTATAACTCTTTAGGCAAGATATTACCAAGCTGATGGCTGTTAAAGTTAAAGGCACAGTTTCCTTCACATTTTTGGGGTGAATTTTCTGGTGTGCTGTATAGCGAAATTGCACGTTTAAATGCAGTAATGTGCAACCGAAAGCCTGCTGTTCACAGAGCACATAGGAAAATGGCAACAGGAGGGGGCAGCTGCCCCAGAACGTTAGCGCTAGCTAGCGTAGCATTACTAGTTATTGCGCCGTGGGAGCTGGAAGCCCTTGTCAGGACGCATGTGGATTGTGTGAGCAGCCCTGGCTAGCAGGAGTGGTTAGCGCACAAGTGAGCGACTATGGGACACATTGCTCCTCAGACCGTTAAGAGAAGGTCGCAAAGGACACTCAGACGCCTTTAGCCTTTCCCTAAGGCCAGATGATAAACAAAGTGTGTATGTGTGTGTTTGTGTGTGTGTGTGTGTATGTGTGTGTGTCTGTGTGTGTCCAGTGTGGATGAGGTGGTTTGAGGACGCCCTTTTTTGTTGTTTCTTATGCCTGGTATGAAGTGAATAGAATCTTAGAACAGTAACTTGAGGAGAGCTGCATGGACCGCTGCTCAACCGCTCTCCAGAGCCCCTCCCTCTGTGGATTTTCCCCACCCACGTGTGGGCGGAGACTATTCTGAAAGCTCTGTTTTCTATTTCGTTTGTTACTAAGACCATTTTTGTTCTTTATGTTCATTTGTGTCTGCCACCTTTTTAAAACCCCAGTAGTGGTTATTATTATTATTAGATGCTTTTAAATTACAATAATTTTGGTTCTATGTGACACAGGAACATCAAACAAAGCTCAGCATGACGTCTGACACCTGGAGGATCAACACAAACCGGGGAAACTTCCATATTAGGAGCTTTTTGCTGTGTGATGACAATTTACCATGTGCTGCGCTTCTGGCATGGATTACGGATCCTGAGGGTTCTGAGGGTTAATAAACATGCCAGCCAGTCTCAGTTTATAAGCAGTTGTAATGTTTGTAATGTCAAGGAATAATGCCATGTTTCTTGAATAAAATGGTCAGCAGTAGTCGTGGAAAGAGCTTGTGTAGGACATGAAGCGGTGTTGCAGTGGCACATAATATACACAAATTGGGCCTCAGACTGAAATACTTTGAAAACTGCTGGCCTAATCACAACCATTACTGATAAATGAAAGGCATAATACTGTTTCCCCAACACAATCTATGGGCTTGTCATGACAATAAACAGTACTTTGTCAACTCTGGCTCAAACTTGCTTTACTTCCTGTGCCTGGTGAAGAGAAAGTCAATAATACATCAGGATGTTTCACTGCATCTGCTTTCCCTCATTCTGTTCCAACACAAGGGTCTGTTTCTTTTTGGACTCGTTAAACAGACTTTTTCAAACACACACTCACACAGACACAAACACACACACACACACACACACACACACACACACACACACACACACACACACACACACACACAC
>JBBPCW010280952.1:0-10963 GCA_037974425.1 Phenacogrammus interruptus
AGGAAAAAGAGCTCAGACCTCGGTAATGAGGTAATGACCTATAAACCGCATTGTTGTGTTTTGGTCAAAAAATGCCTAAAAATGCCAATTTTAATAGTGTAAACCCTAAATATGCCCCCAGATTTGCTCCCAGAACACTTTCATTTCATATTAAACAGTTTAATACATCACCCTTAAAGAAAATGTAAAGATAAACCCGAGGTTTAAATACGGAAAAGTCACGCGAGAGAGAGAGAGAGAGAGATACAGAGAGAGTGAGAGAGAGAGAGAGAGAGAGAGAGAGAGAGAGAGAGAGATACAGAGAAAGATAGAGAGATGCGCGCTCTGGAAAAGTAACGAACGAGAGAGAGAGAGCGCACGCGAGAGAGAGATATATAGAGAGAGAGGGTTGTTTGCCCTTTCATGCGAACTAAATTTCTTTCCGTTTTCTTAACAGGCGCAGCTTTTAGTAACGCAAGGATATCGTCACGTTCTCGCGAGACCAGACACATCTCGCGAGACAAATCTCATACCACGAGATCTCGTCACACCCCTAGTAGTAAGCCATTCCGTGTGCACCTTTGACTTTAGCACAATACAGAATATCCCTAATCCTTGAGGAGTGAGTGGGAGGAACAGACTTCCACCCCAGCAAAATCAGTCGTCTAGCTAGCAAAGTAACAAATGCCACAAAGTCCGCTATATATTGTGGCAGCAATAGATTAGGGGGCAAAACCCCAAATAATGCTCTGAGTGCCACTGGCTCAAACCGAACTGTAGGCAATAGGCCTGTAAAGAAGGGCATGATCAGAACACATGAATGTGAGCAGCTCGGTGACACATCTCGCAGGTAGGATCAACGCCATTATAGATCTCGGAAAGCCTGACTTCAGTAAAACGTGTACGGTGCAGAATTTTACACCAGATCAAGTTAAGTTTAGCCCAGATAGATGAAGAAAGAACTCAACATGGCCTCCCACATCTCCTCTGGAATGACCTCTCCCAAATCCTCCTCCTGCTGATGGACGCAATGGGCAAATTAGATTGTGCAGGCATTAAATCAGCCCTTATATGGACGACAAAGCAGTCTATGGGAGAGGCCCCTGGGAGGCCCGGAACGCAGGGGCTCAAATTACAAACAAACCTACAAAACCACAGATGCATAAAAAATTGTACTTGGCAACAAAAACTTTTTAAAAAAGAAACTATGCAAATATATCATTGATATGTAAGTCACTGAATGTCCTAACACCCAGATTAGACCATGAAGAGAATGCACCATCAATCTGAGAAGGATGAAAAACAGGATTGGCTGATATTGGAGCTGAAAAAGGAAACGTCTACAGGCCGAAGTGGCATCAGAATTGATTCCAGTGCACTGCAGAGATTTAAGGCTTGACTCAGACTCTCACCCCTGTGATTCCAGACAAGACTCAGACTGGTACTGAGCTTACACCCCTCAGAGATTTGCAACCCAGAAATGCAAGTCTTGACTCAGACTCATACCCCAGAGATTCCACACTTGACCCAGTTGTGCACCACAGAAACTCGAGACTGGACTCAGTCCTACACGACAGTGACGCTCCTAAAGGAAATGTTCATGCTTATAAGAAATAGAAACTAATACACGCTGAGATCAGCGCATCTCTGTTCCTCTGCTTTCTTTGAATGAAATCTGACTTTGCAGAGAGACGCCTGCGGTCACTACGCAGAACACTGAAGGTAGTGAAAGTGGACTGTTTCACAATCTATGAAGGAGACTCTTTCAGTTTTATACCCACTTTAACACTGACCTCATAATTCCAATCTAATTATTTTTGTCTGAAAATTTAGTGCCAGATGGCCAACAGAGAATAAAAGAATGTTTAAATCACAACATTGTTACTCTTATGGAGTCCATGGGAAGTTCTGAGTGTAATTTTTAAAAAGATACTTTTTAAAGTGGCCTCTTGCAGTCACATGGGAACACACAACAGCACAGTATGAACAATGTGAAATTCTTTCTCTGCATTTAACCAATTCACCAACATGGGGCACCTGGGGAGCAGTGTTTGGGGATGGTGGCTTACTCAGGGGTAGTCTCAGCCTCAGACGTCACACCCACGGAACGTTGGCTAAACGTCTGATGGATATGGTACACTTAACTGGAAACACTTCAGGAATCTCAAATCGTCATCTGATTGGTTGAATTTTATCGCCGGTCTGTTGTTGTGGGGACATTTCCACGCCCCGAAACGTGACGCTGAACGAAACAAACTGTGATTGGTTGTTTGACATGTCGGTCAAACGGCCTTATGGGGGGGCCATGTCCAAAGAAACCTTCTATGAATTCCAGACCTTCAGCCGTCAGTCTGAAGGTCTGGCTAGGCGAGACTAACTCAGGGGTACCTCAGCAGTGCCGTGAGCAGTCCTGGGATTCAAACCCACAACCTTCTGATCTTAGGGGCAACAGTCTAACCTCTACGCCACCAGCTGCACAAAAAAATGTTTTTATTTTTTATTTGAACATGGTTTATATTCAGTCTCTTTCCTGAAGAGATATGCACAGAGGTGTGTGATTGAGGTCAAGAAGGTAAACATCCTCTCTAAGATTTTATTACAGCTGTCTGGACGCCCTTTGCTGCTGGTTTGAGCTCATCAGAAAACTGGATAATTAGAACAAAATCCCAGAGGGGATTTTTGACTCTCTGTACCTCAACTGACCACCTCTGGATGTGGGATGCTGGGTTTTGTGTCCACCTACTGTAAAACTATGTAGAATTTACAACTCTGCTGAAGCATTATATTTATTCTGGTTCACTCTATTTAAATGGTTTCATTAAGTATTTTTTTTGGGGGGTGCCCATTATCTGCATTGCAACCCTGATCAAATCAATCAAGCAGAATACCAGAGGCCAGCTAGTGGTTAGGGCACTCGCCCCGTGATCAGAAAGTCCGGGTTCGATTCCCAAGACTGCTAGGCGCCGCTAGCTCCCTGGGCTAAATGGGTTAAATGCGGAGGTTGAATTTCGTGCTGTGGTGTGTTCACGTATGACAAAATGGTCACTTTCACTATTAAAAGTCCATGTAAGGTCCAGTTGAGTCCCTGTGTGAACAGAGCAGGCCATTGTCTCGAGAGCTCACAGCAGGTGAGAGGGCATGTTATTAGTATGTTATGTTAGTATACTACCGTAGCAAAACTGTAGGAAAATAAACAGAAAAGGGTTGTTTACACAATAAAATGTCTACCAGAAGAGAGTCAGAACATTCTGACACCAAAATTGTCCTTGAAATTTAAGGAATGGCTAGAAGTTGGGTTGTATTTGTCCAGATTATGAACCAGCTCTGTCATTTCTCCATAGGTGTTCAGGAACCGTGCTGTCCCTAAACTGCACTGCGACAGCATGGATGTTGTAATGTGCTTTGATTTTCCAGTGTGCTACCAGTGTTTCTGATGCGCAATCCTGTCCCTACAGTATATGACGTCCCGAAACCGCCTCCATGGATTGGAGCCAGCAGAAAGTTTTTTTTTCTGTCAGAGCTGCTTTTGTTATTGTGGTCTTTTATTTTTCATAGTCTAGCCATGCAATGGAGATATAACCCAGAGAACTTGTTAGTGACATCCTGGATCACCTTCACATTTCTCACAGAGTTGGAGATAAATTTGTTAGAGTTGTAGAAAATCCCACTGAAATTTATCTTCAAAACAAATACAGAGTAGAGCTTATATTTGGTTGATTTCCCATCATGTCCCAGCTCCTGCACTCTCTATCCAGAGCACACCCCTGGGCCACACAGTGGATTCCCAACAGAAGAGAATACTTCAGAAACAGAGGATATTGTCTCGATTACTGTCTTTAAGATAGTGGGGTGGATGTTGTTGCTGATTAAACTTTGAGCATTAAAAGCAAAAATTTATTATTTTAACTGAAATTATTTATATGTATTCAAAGGGTTTACGATGTTTGTTTACTTTAATTCACAGAATAAATTGGGAATTGCACTTGAAATCCTTGCTGTCCACAAAAGCAACATTTGCATTCTCGCAAAACTTATTTACTTCTTTATTCTGGTTTTTCCTTCCACTTTCCGTTGCTTCTGCTCATATTCTCTTTCTCTGTGAGCTTTTGACCTCAAGGCTGATGTCACTGATAGCTGCATTCACTCTTACATGAACTCATAAGCATATTTTATTTCCATCTTATTAGTTGAAAATTGTTTTTCACTTCTGGTGGGGATCAGTGATGTCATTATTTTTCCTTTTTGGTCCAATGCGAAGTAAAACCAAGGCTTGTATTCTGATATCAGTATGAAAAACTGCACTCTGTGGATCCAGTTTGTGGAAGAACCTTTTCTATTCCTGCAGGACAGTGTCCCAGAGCACAATGCGAGCTCCATAAAGACATGCTGGAGAAGTTCAGTGTGGAAGAACTTTACTGGACCCACAGAGTCTTGACCTCAACCTCATCCAGCACCTTTGGGATGAACTGGAACGGAGATTGTGATCCAGACCTTCTCATCCAACATCAGTGTCTGACCTCATCAATGCTACAGAATGAATGGACACAAATTCCCCCAGAAACTCCAAAATCTTGTGGAAAGTCTTCCAAGAAGAGTGGAAGCTGCTAGAGCTGCAAAGGGGGACCGACTCTATATTAAACTCTATGGATTTGAATGGCCCCTGTTGGTGTGATGGTCCCTATACTTTTGTCCATATAGTGTTCATTCTTCACCTTTTCAGCATAAAACAAGCATGTTTGGTTCGTTTTAAGGATCTATAGAATATTAGAATGATGATGTTCACTAAATGATTAAATGAGACACAAAATATTTTAGATGAGATCTTTATTGCAAATAATAAGTTAAAGCTCCTCCTGATAGTGTTGCAGCACTTGTACATTTTTAAACCCAAAGATACATACAAAATAAATACAATTAATAAAAATTTCAGAATCTGTTCTTATAGAACATCATTCTCTTTGGTCATCATTTGTAATCAGTGTGTAATAATTTACAAGATAAAAAAATTAATGGAGCTCCATCGGCAACAGCATTCTGGGAACTGCAGCTGAAGTCCTTCATTGTCTCTGTTTGTCCACGGCGGCGAGGTGATTGCTGACCCACACAGCGGCTGGATCCACACAAAAACTTTTTCCCGCAATGGTGTTAATGCTGTAGACGACAATAAGTAATTAAAAACAAGAAAATAGAGTTTACTGATACACTCTGAGTTCTGAGGGTAAACAACGGTTCTAGACTGTTTTACACCCATATATTTACTGAAATCAGAGTTTACTGATACACTCCTAAGGGTTAAAGGGGGTTAAACTGAATGGGAGTCAGTTCTACTCACACAACGGCTTTAAGGTGGCAGTCGCTGCTTGTCACTGTGTAAGACTTCACCTTCTTCAAGGGGATCTTTATGTCGATTAGCTTGTTGCAGCAGTCAGGGATGAACACAGCTGGAGCTGTAGGAATCATAAACAACAGATATTTAGCTTGACTTGTAATTTGGTCCCTCTTTGTTACCCCGGTGTTCCTACTCTCTACCCAGAACAGTGTGTTTAGGTCACTCACCACCGGAGGCCAGATGGAGAGAGCAGAGCAGCAGAACCATCAGAACAGAACACAGGTTCCTCATCCTAGCAGAGCGGCTGAGAGACGGAGCTGGAGAGAGCGAGGGTGAGCAATCTTCTCCTGTGGAAGGGAGAGCAGTGTGTGAAGAATCAGTCTTCTGTCCCCCATTATATAAGTCCAGAGAGATGTTTCTCAACTCAAGCTTCATCATAACTGAGCTTCTGTGTATCTTTTACGGTTCTGGTAGTTCCTTCCGTTTCACTATTTTCACATCCTGCTTCTTCTCAAAGCTCTAAGAGCTCGTCTGACATCACAACACGAGGGCAAATTCTTGGATTCTAAATTTTCAAGTATTTCATTACTTTTCACACGTTGTTCTGCCTCCCTGATGCTTCATTTCTGTGGTGATTAATGTCCCCACACTGCACTGCATATTTTGGTCAGTGGAATGCAGTTAGTCTGTCTGACAGTAAGATAAGATAACCTTTATTGATCTCCGGGGTGGGGCGGATTTAACCTGTCACAGCAGCAAATATACACAAGACACAAAGATTGAAACAAAACTAAGATCAGTACGGTAGTAAAAAACATATATACATACATATATACAAAATATACAGTAAATGTACAATATAACTCAGATTTCTGAGAACCCAACTGTTTACGGCCACCAGCCCATATACTGCACTTGAGATCATTTAAATGTGTGTTCATTGTACAGGGAAAATATGGCATATGAAGCAGAAACATGACACATATACTAATGCTTACATTGAACAATTAAATGATTTGACTGCTGATGGAATGAAGGACCTGAGGCACAGTCTCATGCAGAGGATGAGTGGAGTTGTCCAGGATGGATGATAACTTTGCTACCAACCCTCCCAACCCGCTTCCTGAAGTCTACTACCATCTTGTTTGTTTAGCTGGTATCAAAAGAAGATGGTTTACCTCACACTTCCCATCAGAGACAACGGTGAGAGCTGTTGGAGATGGAAATGTTCTGGGTTATATTTAAAGTCTGATGTGGATAGTGTAGAGGCACAGTGGTGAACGATGTTGCCTCACAGCCTCCTGGAGTTGATTCCTGGTTTGCATGATCATGGTTCTATCTGTATCGAGTGTGTTGAGTGTGTGTGTGTGTGTGTGTGTGCGTGCGTGTGTGTGTGCGTGCGTGTGTGTGCGTGCGTGCGTGCGTGCGTACGTGCGTGGGTGTGTGTGTATCTGCCCTGTGATGGACTGTCAACCTGAACAGGATGTTTCTCTGCCTTTCACCCATTGAGTATTGGGACAGACCCCAGCTCACCTGTTTATCTACATGATAATCATATATCATTACCTGCTCTTCAGATTTTATAGTTTAATCCTACGAGGCTCCAGTGACCCAGGTTAGGGTAAGCGACTCTGAAAATTGAATAAATAATTAAACACATAGTAGAACACTTTCAGTATTAGTTTTACTGAAAACGTCAGTTCTCAGAATTTCAGTAGTGAAAGCAGATCGCAGGAAACCTTTCCAGAGGATTTATTCTGGTTGGGCTTCAATGAAAGAGATTTTCTTTTTTGTGTGAAACATTGGCGCATTCTCAGAAGACACAACTCTTCCTCTTTGATTATTTTAGTTTTGCTGATGTCACTGCAAAGTCACGTTCTCTGATCTCTGATCAGGGCTGTAGCACTCATGTCCAGATTTTCTTCAGACTTGGACCTCCTAGAATTTGGACTCTGGCTTGTCTCAGACTCGGCCATCGGTCTCGCCAAATATTCCAGTCCAACTGCCTTTAAAAACACTGTTTCTGTAACATCTCACTGTGTTGACAGTCAACACAGGAATTGATTAAACTCTGGTTGCCATTGTAATTTTAGAACAGGAATGCTTTCTTTATTTACTTCTTTTATTTTATTCTATTTGTGTTAAGTGTTTTTTTTTTAACTATGTAAGCTTAAAGTAGCTCTGAGTTACTGGCAAACTTCAAATCACCATTTTCTGTTGTGCCATATACATTACATTACGACTATATTATGAATGAATGAGTCAAATGGCTGCACTTAAAGTAAATAAGGCCAAGCAACATCCTCATCTTACAGTAGGAGATGCGCTGTATACACACCCTATACACACCATCACACACACTATAACACACACACACTGTGGTCAGGTCAGTAAATCTCAAAGAGAGAGTTTTTAGTCTATATTGGTCTTTCTTATTTGGACTCAGTCTTGACTTGGGATTGTTTGGTCCTGGGCATGGACTTATCTTGGACTTGACAAAGGTGGTCTTGACTGATGGCGCTGATTTATATTTTAAATGTAAGTGCATTAAGAAACACCAAGATAAATCATTACAACTCTCACAACAGTTTTTAGGGGGACAGCGGTTTCTCATGCATTTGTAATACCCCACAGAGGACCCAACCCTGGCACTACAGAAGCAAATTAGTCATTATTTAGCCATGCATTCTTTTCAACAACCTTCACAGACTTTTATCAAGAACAAATTAGTCCACTTGCATTGGTAGAACTGGTCTAAATGCTGTGACTGTCATTTTCTGCTCTACAGCAATTAAGAAGCAGCACGTCCTCAACATTACACCTGTGTTACAGCTTTCACTTCTGGTGTCTACGACTAAACTGTAGTACCATGCGGACTCACTAAACTCCAACATCTCTTAACAACATCCAAACCAGACTGTTCCTGTGTTTTTACCTGCATGGCTGTGTTCCTCTAAAAACCTTGTATTTGTGAGTTATTGCCATATTTCTCTGTAGTTTTGCCTGTTGGTCTGGATCATACTGCACTTTTTTGTTGATGATTTTTGTCTTATTGTACTTTGAGTTTCTTTGCTCATCTTTGTCTTTCAGGGTTGTTGCCTCTCTAAAAACCAACATTTGCAAATTCTGTGTGTTCATGTATAATGCCTAAAGGATGAAAGTATTTGGGACGGACAGAAAAGCAGCTTCTGTGTTTGGCTTGGGAGATACCATTCAACACAGTGTAGAAGACACTCCATACTATTTATACTAACTTTTATTCATTAGCAGTGAAATAAATTAATGCTTCATGAGATAAGGCTAGAGAATATGGTTTGCATAAAACACATCTAAAAGTGCCAACAGATTGTGAGATTTCAGCAAGAATATTACAGGTCACACTGTGCAACATGGATCTGACATCAGGCATCATACTGTACGATGATGACACTGACTGAACTACATAATATCTGAATCACTATAGTGGTAAACACTGAAGCTAAATGAGAATTGAGTCTGTGCTGGATTCCCACTGGTTGGGCCTAAATGGAATAACTGCAAAGAGGCAAAGGCTTTGAACCTTGATGCATTTGTAGACCGTTTCTCAAGGAATCACTATCGCAGAATCTTGTTGTTGTAGTGTTTCAGCCAAGTGCACATGCAAATGCTTTATGGGATTTTGAGACTCACAGTATGTAAATTTCTTTTTTCTTTCTATTTTTCCTCTCTACAGTGAGAGGATGGTGGTGTGATTTAAAAATTGAAAAAGTAATGTAATGTAATGAAAATATATGAAAAGCTAAATATAAAATAAAATATCTAAAATAAAATATTGACCTGTTTTGCCATTATATGTGCCCCGCTAAAAACACAGGGCCCCACCTCAGCTCCCCTGGTAAGTTTGGTCTAGAACCGCCACATTTCTTTCATGTTGGTCATCTTTCATCTGGGACAGAAAATCTCAGTGTTTATCGAGCATACGCTCCAAAAGGCTGACTGTAGTTCACTGCAGTGAATGAGAGATTTCCTCTTTTATGTGAGATCTCACATTCAGATATTCTGAGCTTCTATTGTTGAGTTCTGCTGACCTTGCTGTCTGACTCTAACAGACACATCTTAGTTTTATTTGGACAGATTGTATGGTGGATGTAAATGAGTGCATATCACACATGCAGCGAACTTCTGGATTTATTCTTAAACAGACACTATTCTGACTGCAAAGTCTGTTTTTTGCAAGGTCTCTATGTTTTCAACTGACTTCTCCATTGTATCCTACATTTCTCTCTTTTTTTTAAATGAGGTTTTGATCTCTGATGTGTTTTTATACACATGCTAACCTGCCTACCTGTGTTTTGCTCCCTGCTGTCTTTTATGCGCAGGATTTTCCTCTCAGCCCCTTTGTTACAGTTCCCACACCTCAAAAAGGACAAATATATTTAACAGGCAGATGTCATTGCACTGACATCTTCTTCTTATTCTCAGCTTCACTGCACTGAGGGCTTTTAGCCTAGTTGAGAACTTTGAGAAGTTACTAAGTTTGTTTAGGTGTCAATGGTATAAAATAACATGTATTGCAAAACATAAAAGACGGACGTGAAAAGATTCATGATAAAATAGCTTTATTACAAAAATAATTTTTGGTAAAAAACAAACAGTTCAAAATGAGAAAATAAGTTAAAGGTGCTCTGTGACAGACAGCATTGTATGAACTGGATTGTCTCGCTGTGGATTATTGAGGGAGATTGTCCAGGGCCTCAACATGACCGCTGACCCACACTGTGTCTGGATTCACACAATACTTCCGGCCTTTCCTTGTCGTGAACCTACAAGATAAACACAAACACATTTTAACCTCACATGTTCACAGCAATGCCTTAAAGTTCATTTAACTGCAGGCGTTTATGTCTTTTCATATCATCATGTCCATAGTCAGATGGTTAATACTCACACAATGGCTTTAAGAGAACAATTGCTGGCAGTCCATTTGTAGGACTGCAACTGCCTCAGAGGGATCTTCATTTCAGTCAGCGTTAGACAGCAGTCTGCGGTGTAGACATGTGGAGCTGCAACACAAACGAATTCACATCATTAAAATGCCATTTATATATAAAACAAATTCTTCTACAGCGTATTAATGAGGCTCTGTGTGTTTGAGTCACTCACCACTGGAGGCCAGATGGAGAAAGGAGAGCAGGATGACCAGCAGAAGAGCAGACAGGTTCCTCATGTTAGCAGAGCGGCTGAGAGATGGAGCTGGAGAGCACGAGGGGGAGGAATCTTCTCCTGTGGACGGGAGAGCAGTGTGTGAAGAATCGGTTTTCTGTCTCCTGTTATATAGGCAGAGAGTATTGTTTCCAAACCCAACATCAGCAGTAACTGATTTTCTAAGTATCTCAGTTCCTTCCTCTTTTCTTGATTTAATTTCACATCCTCCCTTTTTCTCAGTGTTCTGTGAGCTGGTGAAGCCAAGTGTGAGTTCTTTGAAAAAAAATTGTTTTACTATTTGAATATTTTATGCACAGTTAAAAAAATGCCTTACACCTGTCATGTTGACTAACAAAATCTGCTTTTAACGTTTCATACAGCACACAGCCATGTATTGTATCTTTGTGTGTGTGTGTGTGTGTGTGTGTGTGTGTGTGTGTGTGTGTGTGTGTGTGTGTGTGTGTGTGTGTG
>JBBPCW010280978.1:0-10737 GCA_037974425.1 Phenacogrammus interruptus
ATAATGTGTGTGTGTTAGAGAGAGAGAGATTAATATATATATATATATATATATATATATATACATACATACATACATACATACATAGGCCATGTGTTTCTTCAACAAAAGAAAATGAAAACAGTTCCCAGCACCCACTGTTTAAAAAAAAAAAAATTGTGAGTGATGTTGAGCATACTTTGCCATGAATTCCAACAGACAGGCTAGATGCAACAGTTGCTAAAATGCAAAAAGTCATTTGATCCAGATAAACATTTCAGTCAAAATAAAATAGTGAAAAGAGGATGTTTAACGTTTTTTTAACAGCAAAATAGAACGTCAAGTACTAACATTATAAAGTGAATATAGGTAATATGTAGAATGTTATATAGTAGGATTAAGGACATCTCTTGTGTGAATGTGTGAATTTCATGACACTCAACTCCGTGATTAACATACACCTTGATGTATATGATGAAAGTCTCAAAAATGGTCTTCAGGTAATCAAAAATGAGAGATCTAAATATCCATACTACTGTCAAAATTATCAGATGATGTTGATGGAACATAAAAGGTTACATTTTATTTTAAAATGATGCATTTATGTTGTCTTTCTGGTTTCTTAATACATTTGTTGTCATTCATATGACTGACTGACTGTCAAAGCATTTTTAAAAGATAAGCACTATTAAATCTCTCAATCCATCTCAGCCTCTCAGCAAAAAGTGATTAAGGAAGTGAAGGAGAAACCGGTCACTCCTCAAGCCACACCCACAAAAGAGGAAACTGCTGCTGCACCCGCTCCTGCAGCTGCAGCCAAAACCACTCCAGATGCTGAGCCAACAGAAAAGGACCATGAACCACGCCTCGGACCGCGCCCTCGCTCACACAACAGAGTGCTCAACCCCCCTGGTGGAAAGTCCAGTGTGGTCTTCTACTGACCAGTGCCATTTACTTTTCCTCAACTGTCCTCACTCTTGTCTCTCTTATTAACACTGCTACTTAACATCCCTCTCCTATGCTCCAGGTTTGTTTGGTCTTTTTAATGCCTTCTTATTGTGGGGTCTGTCTCTTCATTGCTCACTCTCTCTCTCTTTTTCATTCCTTAGCTCTTGCACTTTCTAATTCATTCCTAAACACTTTTTCTGCTTTTTTTTTTTATATGTGACGGTTTGAGTGATTGCTACCTCAATCAATCAAACGGTTTGTTTCACTTCAATCAGTCTTGCAGCTTTACTGTTTTTATGTGAATATGTTCTCTGAATTTCAGCATGCATACAATCCGCTCCTGACAAAACTGAATGATATCTAAGTAATGTTCAACTGGAACCACCGTCTGTCACTATGGCAACCTTGCTCATGTTCTAATGCAGTGGTACTATAACCCTTTCCCTATGACCATTTCAATACTCTTGCACACTGGACTGAACTCAGAAAGGGCTAGGTTTCGAGATAATTTCACAAAGTATGTGGCTAACCTGAGCCAAAAATACAATACTGTTAATTAAGATAAGCTTTACGGAACATTAACATGACCTTAGGTTATCCCACTCCCTTTGTGAAATAGCCTCAAGTGTGTTGGGGCCGAAGAAATGCAAAGCCAACTGTAGGTCCTCAAGAGAGGGTCTGGGGGCAGTGGGGTGTTGTAACTTACATCTGAAACCTGATGAGCCTTCTTTTGGCTCACAGCCATGCTGGAATCAGACGTATGATGTTGTGACTCACTCCCTTTCTGCCTTTCTGTTTAATGATTGTAATGCCACAGGGTTCTCAGGGAGATCAGGAATGGAGGACCTGGTGATGATGTCTCTTGTATGTAAAATTATACTTTAGAGCACACACTGTTCAGGGAGATTTAGGCAAATGTGTCCACACTTAATACTGAAACAAATGGGCTCAGATATAATTGGGCAAAACCGAAGCACACATACACCGGACTGTAATTAATGCGACCAGTTGTATCGGAAGCACGGTAAAACCCTGCATACAGTTCTTGTAAAGCTATACTATAGCTTTTTATCAACCTGAATTGTCCTATGCAATCCAATACCATGGCTAATAAATTAAAATAATTTTCTAGTACTCAATAATAGGTGTTTGTTGACTTCTATAAGTGCAATTTCTCATGTTTTCAGTTATTTTTTGAATGTTGGATTTTTTTTTTATTGTCCAGGGTAATCAATCATTTACTGAAGATGCAACAGACAGATGAGGTTTTAAAAAAATTAAAAAAAAAGTGGATTTTTTGGGTCAAAAACCATGACACAGACTTTTTGTACTTTGATTTCGTGATGTTTTGGTTTAATCATTAAGCCTAAAGGTGTTTTATTCCAACGAATGTGACCTGAAAATGCATACAATCAAGTAGAGTCTTTTGGGAGATCTGTTTTGTATTGAATGCCAAAGGTTTAGTGTTCAATTCCCTGCCTTTAGCTGTCATTTTAAGTTAACAGCAGTAGGGAGACCTAGTGTGTCGCACATTTGTGGAAGTGTGTTTTTTTGTTTGTTTTTTTGCACGTGGTGCCGTTAGCTCAGCCCAAAGTGCCAGTGTGGTTGCGAGGCAATGTCGCAGACATGTTTCAATAAACATCTATTTTGGTGACTCAAACAATAACATTGTTTTCTTCTATTTAACTAATTATGTTTGTTATGAAGGCCTGTCATCTTTGCTTTTTTGACCGATCAAAATATGAAATGGCGTTTCACGTGTAAAACAAACCTCAACAGCAGAGAATACGCGAACACCCTCACCTCAACTACCACTTGAGATGTTTGGTAATTCCAAAACTGGTAATGGTGTCACTAGGATGTGGCCATAACTGATATTTAAACATGGTTACCTTGATTTCCCTACTACCTTCAATAGGCATCAAAGCAACCAATCATAACACAAGTAGGTGTTGTAAGACAAGTTGCCTGGGTTTCCATTTTTATTTTATATTAGTTTACAATGGCCACATTTGAATGTTCTTGTCGATGTAAAGTTATTTGCTTTGCATCTGTGCTGGCTATGTCCATTTGTCAGGAGAAATGGGTGACCAAAAAACAAAAATTTAGCGAGAAACATTGGTCTAATCATTCTAGGCTTGGTAAGAAAGTTTTGAGCTTCAGAGGGGTCCCAAAAGATATCAAACAGTTAATTTTTATAGAACAATATTAAGTGGCTCACAGGTTCATTTTAGCGCTTCAGAAGTGTGTAAAGAAGCCATTTGACAACATGGGCACCTTAAGCTTTAAATGGAATATCTATACAACCATCTGTATGATAAGTAAACTAACAAAATCAACCCATATATGAATCATGACTTACTATGAGATTAATGACGATCATATTACCCGTGACTGCATGGCCACACACAGCTTCAACTCCATCGTCGAGTTTGCTGACAACAGTGTTGGGCCTCACCTCTAACAACAAAGAGGCAGTGTTCTTTAGTAGGAGACAGCAGCAGTCATGCACCCCTCTCAACATCAACGGGACTGCAGTTGAATTGGTGAGCAGCTTCAAATTTCTAAGTGTTCACACCTCCAAGGATTTGAAGGAAACATATTCAAGCTCAGTCCAAAGATGCAAGGCAGAAGTTTGGGGTTCTCCAGTGTTCCAAAGGACTTTTTACTCTGGTGCTGTAGATTCCTGACTCTCCTAGTTTGGAAATATATCTGTATCAATATCAGATCAACATACCATCTCTGCCCCTCTATTGCACTGTTTCAACTCCCTCTCTATCTCTCATATGTCATTTGAGTTTGTCAGCCAGCAGATATTACTATTTTTGCATTTTGCACACCGTACAGATCTTGCTTCTCTTACTAGTATTTGTACAATTAGTTTAGTTTTTTGTGTATTTTTATTACTTTAGTTTTCTTCTATTTAAATGATTTGATAAGTTTATTGCATTGTGTGGGGAGAGTACCTTGCTCAAGGATGCGTTAGTAGTGGCACAGGCAGTCCAGGGGTTCATACCCATAACCTTCTGACTGTCGGGCCAACTCCCTAACCAATAGAACACCAACCGTCCCGCGTGTGTATGTGACGAACAAAGAATTTGAATATTGAATATTAATATGTGGTACCCAATTGTGCCATGTAAAACTGGAAACTTCATATACATTTTTCTTTCAGACACCCCCCTCAACACACACACACACACACACACACACACAACTTCCCCCACGCCTGCCCTGTTGTGGGAGGAACAATGCGATGGCGTCACCGCACGATCCCTCTTGCTGCAGACGCCGTGGCGTCATCCTCCGAGCGGTCAGGTGACTCCGCCCCTGCGCGCAGAGGCATTTGTTCTGTTTCCCACCCGTATTCAGCAAACCACACCCCCTCATTCGGGATTGGCTGGCAATTCACTCTCGCTAAATCCCAATAAAGATAAGATCAGATAAGATAAGATTCTTGTTTCACTAGCATGCTCAGTGCAAAAAGAAATGATAAAATATAATAAGACAACAGGAAAAAAGGTAGACAATAAAACAATAGTGCAACACTAGTCTAATTATGACATGAACTTAAACAGTGCAACACTGACAGTGTACCATACCAGCAGATCAAGAGTGCAAAATAATGACTTATGAAAGTGGCTTAGTGTTGATGCCAAATAAATGTGATAAAATAGCAGCAGATAAGTGATAGATTTAACACTGGGGTGGGGGTAGCTCAGTTGGTAGGATACTTGCCTCCGGACCAAGAGGTCACAGGCTCGAATCCTACCTTCGGCACACCACCACTGGGTCCCTGAGCAAGACCCTTAACCCCAAGTTGCTCCAGGGGGAGACTGCCCCCTGTAGGTACGGAATGGAAGTCGCTTTGGAGAAAAGCGCCTGATAAATGCCGTAAATGTAATTCAATTTCCATTATTTCATATTCAGGAAATGAAGGACAAACCAGCGTGAGTGTGCAGGGTGCAAAATGTCACTCTAAACTGACTAAAAATATGTTATAGTGCCAATATAACATTTTATTATCTTATATAATCAGTGCTTGAAGTGGGCCGGAACGCAGCGGAACGCAGTTCCGGAACTTCTGTATTTTCCTCTTTTGGGTTCCGCCACTTTTTTCTGCGTTCCGGTACTTACTGAAACTGATCAAAATTAGAGTTCCTGCACTTATTTTTTCCCACTTCAAGCACTGTATATAATGTATCTCAAACTTGTGGTGCTCCTTGTTTATGTCGTTCACTTTTAGATTGGTGTTTTAGAAATGTTCAGATCTGCGTTCAAAAATTATAATTGTACTTACATTTATATTATATCTACTGCACTCATTTCTACTTTAGTGTATTTCAGAAAATTCCAGCTTTTAATTTTAAGCTACTTATTGTTTATAATGTTTGCACAGTCATAAGGAGCGGTTCGGGATACATTTCACTGTCCGTCGTACTTCACATGACTATGCATGTAAAGAATCTTGAAACTTGAAAGTGATTGGACATGAATACAATATTGCATCAAGGACATGATTTTGATACCTGAAATGTTATTTCAGGTGGTTGCACAAGAATAAAATATTGCATCAACAACATGTTTACAGAAATGGCTTTTTCAATCAGAGTAGCACAAGCAATATCCAATCCTGGTGCAGAAGGTGGTGTTTATTTGAAAACGGGTGCGTTAAGGAAAAACGCCTCCCTACAGCCTGAGAGTGAGATTCCCACCCCAGCCGAGCGGACCCCCTCCCTCTAACATCCACTAAATGTCAAAAAAACCAAATCTGCCAGTCTGCTTTAGGCTGAAGGACTACGACGTGGACATGGAAGGGCGATGGCGGTAGCTAGGCCAGCCTGATCCATCCGTAGGCAAGCTATTTATTTCCCATATAATTATTATTATTATTTATTTATTTTCCTCCATTGATTTTTTTTCTCAGCCATGGCTGGGCTCCGGGGCTGCGGCTTTTGAGGAGCAGGTGCATCTTCCGGAAGAGATGTGATGGATTCCAAACGCGTAAAGGGGACTGGAGAATCGTTACCGAGCCCACTTTACCAGGACACGGATCCTACCCAGCCTTAGCCAGTGGGGTTAGGGGAGAGAGGCTGTGGCTGTGGTGCAGGGAGTGCAGGGGGACTGGAAAAGCTAGCTTAGCTCGGCTCTTCTCGTATAACGAAATATACGATAAAAACAACAAGAAGGACGCGAGATTCGTCCGATAGAGGCTTTTGGAGCCCTATGGGAAAATGTGGAGACGCGTCCACCTGATGACATCCCTCTAAAAGCGCCCCAGCTCCAGAAAATATCCCCCTCTGGATGACTCAGAGGACTGTGGGCTAGCTCTCTGAGGGCGTTTTATCCAGATAAAACACTACATCTCACGTTTTTAAAGGATTTTTGGTGCAAAACCAGATAGTCGAGATGATGGAGCTCCAGCTGGACGAGGTCGTCTACCAGGACGATTACGGCTCGGTGTCCGTGATGTCCGAGCGCGTCTCGGGCCTGGCGAACAGCATCTACCGCGAGTTCGAGCGCCTCATCCGCAGCTACGATGAGGAGGTGGTGAAAGAGCTCATGCCTCTGGTGGTGAACGTGCTAGAGAACCTGGACGCCGTGCTCACCGAGAACCAGGAGCATGAGGTGGAGCTGGAGCTTCTGAAGGAGGACAACGAGCAGCTCATCACGCAGTACGAGCGGGAGAAGGCTCTCCGCAAGCAGGCCGAAGAGGTGAGTTAGTCACTGAACCTTCTTATTAACATAAGAGCATTTCTGACTGAATCAACATTTCAGGCTCGTTATAACGTGTTGAAAATAATAATAATGTAGGCTATGTGCTGATATGAGGTGTTTACAACAGCTTTATGACAAAAAATATTTACAGGCGGGTATGAAGTGTTTATAAGAACTTTATAACACTGGAAATAATTTCTTGGCAGTTATGAATTGTTTACAGCACCTTTATGACATTAATATAATGTATGGCTTGTTATGAGGTGTTTACAACAACGTTATAACATTGGAAATAATGTCTAGGCTGCTACGAAGTGTTTGCAACAGCATTATAACATTGAGGATGAATTCTAAGCAGCAATGACGTGTTCACAACAAAAGTATAACATTGGAAATACTTTCTAGTCAGTTATCAAGTCAGCTTCATGACAAAGTAATTCTTGGTCTGTTATGAAATGTTTACAACAACTTTATAGCATTATATAATAACTTATGAAGTGTTTACAGAAGCTTTATGACATTGTAACATGTAACAAACACTATTATTAACATATTTTCTGTTTGGCCTTATCCTTTTTTAGATATATAAAGTGGCATTTGTGACCATATCAGGCCTCCAATGAAGTGTTGGCAACAGTTCTATGATACTGACAACCATTTCTGGGCTGTTATGAAGTGACATTAATATGATGAATACAAATAATTTCTTATTCCTGCGCATACATGGTTGCATTCAGTGCTTTATGACATGAGTAACAGTATCTGGCATGTGTTCTAAATATTATTAACACAGTTTGTCACATTAGTCCAAACACATTAATAATTTAATGTAGAAATATGACAGCATTATTTTTTACTAGATTTTTAATCATGACAATAAGGGAAACGTATTAATGGGTTTTTATTTGTGGTAATAAAGGAAATATAACAATACAAATAGATTCTCTTCTGCTACCAAATGTGCACAAGTGTGATTAGTGACCAGTAGGGCCTTTTCCTCTTCAGTTTGCCTTTTTTGACAAAGGCTTTTTAACATTATGAATAGTGTTGTAAACATTATTAACCCAGTTCCCGTCACTCACACATACGCTGAATCAGATTAGCACTTTTGAGGAACGTGCTTGTCGGTGGGCTCTGTAAACAGGGTGATCCTGAGCTGTGTTTTAATAAATGCCTGTACAGAACAGACACCTGTCCATGTCACCATAAGTTAAGACAGTGACACTTTATGTTGCTGTATTTTGTGGAGTGTCTTATTTGTTAGAGATCAAACTGCTACCAAAGTGCCTTGAGGGTTTTGAGAGCTGGTACTGAATTAGTACCGGTTACCGATTGGTCAGTGTCAGCATGTGGATCAGCTCTTGGATAAACAGTGCCATAATCAGTGTTCCTGCAGCATTAATGGGTTCTAACATAGCTAGCACTTTTTAAGTGCTTGATGCTGAGTTGAATCAGTCCGAGGGATGAATGTGATGTTCTGCACATCAACACTAGATATTTGCTGAGCAGACAGTGGTAGCAATTTCATTATATATACAGGAATTTCAGGAAATAATATAGTTCATTATTTCTTCAAACAAAGCAATAACAAAATAGCTGTTGAATCTTTTCATATCTTTTTTGTAATGTCTTTATTTTTGGCACCAAATTGTAGAGAGTAGTATTACTAAGAGTACTGATAAGTAGCAGTATCAATGAGCAGTATCAGTATTCATATTGGTATCAGTAAAATCCTAACAATACCTATCATTAATTGAATTTGAATTGCATTGTAAGGTATCAAGAATGTTTTATCTGAAGTACATAGATTTGTGATATCTGTGCTTAGACTGCCCATCCTCCATATGTACACACACACATATACACACACATCAATCTCTGCTCTTCGCTTTGTCATTTTACCCACATCTGGCTCTAAAACAGGCCCTGCTGTACTGAACTGCCAGCCACTAGAATCAGATTCCCTTAAAACCCTCAGCTAAAGCCTCTGCAGTATCATCAAGCTGGCACAAACAGAACACCCTCCAAATGCTACCACTGCGTCATCAGCACAGTGGATCAGCATCAGTAGGAAAGATATACTGGAAAAGTCACTAAACGCATTGATGGAAGAGCATCGTTTAGTGAGAATGTGTGGAGTTTGATTTATATGGTTGTAAGTGCTTACTGTGTAATGTTGTGAAGGCTACATGTCCCCCACAGAGCTGAGGGAGAAGAATGGCATTCAGAGAGTAGGAGAAAGAGAGGATGACCTTCGTTGAATTTCACTGAAAATCCTTTTCAGAACCAGATTAATGTTGCAGCTCAGCCTACAGGGAGTTTCTGGTTTTCTGTCTAGCACAGAAGTTTTCTTCTGTTCTTTATGAAAGGAGTTGGTCCGCAGGCGAGGTATTTGATCAGTCATGTCCATCAAATATTTCTCCTACTCACACTTTTTTTGAGCCATATTATCATTTTCAAATAGGTTATTATGTATTATGTACTTTCAGGATTTTTTTTTTGCGTTTTCTGACAGGTCACAACTTCATTTAAATGTATCTGGCCTTAAGAGCACATACCTCTCTCCTGTTTTTTTAATGCCTGCAGCAGAACCCAGACTGCTGCCTCCATATATTTGCTACTGACTTGAACTAGTATTTACAACAATTTTAACCTTAACCTGGCAGAAAGCTTCAAAGATGCACAGCTGTAGCTGAGAATATATAGTGTGTTCCTTAGTGATAATAAAAGAAACATGACTTAGGAAACATTCTCGGCTATTTAAATGGTAGAAAATGATGAGTGACAGTACTGATGGTTTGAGTAGTGTTAAAGAAATATAACTGGATTAATAGACTCTTATTTGTAATAATAGAACAAGTACAGTAGTTTACCTGGGAATATACAGTGTGTTTTGTTAGTGATAATAAAGGAAACACTATACGTGTAGTAGACGTGTAGTTAATCATATTGATTGATGTGTTATTATAAGTGGGGTTAAAGAAATATGACTGCATCAATAGCCTTGTGGTAATAGAGCAAATATAATGTAATAAAATGCAGATAGTGTAAGCCAGTAGCCTGGTTTCATCTAAACATTATGTTCTTCAGGGCACAATAAATACATCATCATATATCAATGGAGTAATAAATGAAGCATAACAGTATCAATAGATTCTTAATAAAGGTAATAAAGGAAACATAACGGCATTAAAGGAAGCATAACTGTATCAATGGCTTTTTAATAATATTAATAAAAGTGACATATAACAATATCAATTAATTATTTATAGTGGTAGAAAATATAACGATATCATTGAATTCCCTTCTGCTACCTAACACTGGGCAGAAGTGTTATTAATGACCAGTAAACCTGACTGCTTCTTCAGACCTTCTTTTTGTGTGTATGTGGAAGTGGTGGATCATGAACATCAGAGCCCAGAGGGCTGAGCGTGCCACTGTCTGAAATTTCGTATCTAGTCTGGCGGTTCTTTCCAGCTCATTACACTGCAAATAATCTGCAGTGTCGTGAAAATCCAGACATTAGAATCTTTTTGTTCTTTCAATCTTTGTTTCTTTCTACTCAGACAGAAAGAGGGCAGTTTTACCTCATAGATTTGCTAATTATTGCTGTAAAAATAAGTGTTTTAGATCATTTTGGACCTGTCCCACAGCAGTGGGCCCATTTACAATGGTAGATCCACTTTTAGAAGGTTATTTTGGTTTTATTGTTCATTATTAATGCATTTGTTATGTTAAAAATTAAAATGGTCGACGCTGCGTATTGCACAAAACGTCTGCATTGTCTGTAAGTGTTACTGATCATTTTGTGACTGATATTTTATCTGGTATTTGTTGTTTGTTGTAGTAATAAAGCACTTTTCTGGTAATGAGGTCTAATTGATGTTCAGTGAATTTTAGAATAGAGAAGCTGCACCATCAGTAATATACATCCCTCCTTTTAGCAGCCTGGGGGTAACTTTAACAAAATTAGGTTACTTTCAGGATATTTTTTGCGTTTTCTGACAGGTCACAGCTTCATTTAAATGTATCTGGCCTTAAGAGCACATACCTCTCTCCTGTTTTTTTAATGCCTGCAGCAGAACCCAGACT
>JBBPCW010281009.1:0-10960 GCA_037974425.1 Phenacogrammus interruptus
AGGTCAGGGCTCTGTGTGGCCAGTCAAGTTCTTCCACACTGAACTCCTCCAGCCATGTCTTTATGGAGCTTGCTTTGGGATAGTCGTGCTGGAATAGAAAAGGTTCTTCCCCAAACTGGGTCCACAAAGTTGAAAGCACGGTGTTGTCCAGAATGCCTTGGTCTGCTGGAGCTTTAAGATGATCCTTCACTGAAAACCTCAAGCCCAAACACTGAAAAACACATGTGTCCCAAAACTTTTATCCATATAGTGTATTTCTCTCACAGTTGAATATACTGTTCTACATGTATTCAGCAACACACAAAAAGTAACAGCTTCAGAAAAGTCTATTTGAAAAACTTTGCTTTTTGAGAATTTTCATGTGACTCTTCTGTTCATTTTTTTTTTTTTTTTTAAGTGGCTTAACTTTTGAATGGACTACATTTTATAGCTTACATTTCCTACGATCCACTTAATCAGGCTCACCTCCTGTGAGCAACTCCTTAGCTCAACTAGAAGATCTTCGAAATGTTAAAAATGTTTTAGGACTGAATTAAACAGGGCTTTATTACAGACACAGGCACTGCTTTTCACTTTGGGTTTGTTCAAAAACACTTTGTAGCACTTTAGCAAAACTCACCAGATTAACATAAAATACATTCATTAAATGAAAAATAAAAATACAGAATAAATTCATAAATATTTCAAATGATATTCCAATACCAACAGTTTGCATATTCTATAAAGAGGGTAGCTTTGATTAATGGCATGTTTGTGACATCATAAAATCCCGTCGTCCTGCAAACACATGCATGTCCCAGACGCTAAGCTCATCACTCATGAATGGTTCCACTACTGATGAGACTGTTCAGGTCAATAATACCTCAAAAGAGCTCAGTATCACAGAGAGAAGTCATTGATCATCACATTGATTCATCAGTCCACTCAGGATTTAGCAGAAACCTCAGCGTCTGTTACGTAGTTCAGTATCTGTTTGTTTAGTTCCTCTTTAGAGTGTTTCCTACCCAAAGTTCTTTATGTGTGTGCCTGTACATGTAAAAAAATAAGAGACCACTGCAATTTCTTTTTAAATCTGCATCTCTATGAGTGACAACCATTCCATGCCAGTGTCTATAAAAAAAATCCTACACAAGCACGTCATTCTGCTTTAAAAGGTTCCTTACACTCTCATACTCGAAACAGTGGCATTTACATTTTTATATAGACTAATGGCATGACGAACTGAGCACTTTTCATACATGTGGCAGCTTAAACAGACCAACAGCAAAAGAGTAGTTAAAAATAATAAGCACAAATAAGAACACAGAAATGATAAAAACAATCAAAAAAAGAGTACATTGAACGGAAACAAACCAAATGAAAGATAAAATTAAAATGAAGTTTTTACATTGCAAAGATGTTTCAATAGTTAGAAACAGAACGACATAAACATCTAAATCTAAAATCTAAACAATCTAAAAACAGACAGAGTCAAGAGGAGCTTCTATCCTCAGGGATATTATTTTCATTGTCATTATTATTACAAGAGTACATACTGTTCTACTGTACATTCTGCTTTATACTGTACAGTACGATATAACAAACTTTAAAACATTTTTTATTAAATTTTATCTTTAATTCGTATTCCTATTTCCGTTTTTTGTACTTATTTTTATAAAGTTCGTCATAAAATTTCACTGCATGTTGTACTTGTATAACTGTGCATGTGACAAATAAAGAATCGTGAATCTTGAATCTTGCTGTGTTTTATGGCCAGTGACTTTAAAAACAAGGTACTTTGCTCCCAGTCAGTCCTGCTGTCATTCCTGCTAATGATGGAATGTGCTTTAAACAAACAGTAAAACTGGATAAACTGATCCCAGTCACTGCTTAAGGGTTTGCTTAATGACTCTTTAGGCTCCTGATTAACAGCCACTCATCAGATGCTTAAAAGCGATTTGTTAATCCCCTCTGCTAAGTGGTTTCTTTGTCCCTTGCCAGACTGTCATTGAAAATAAAAATGAAAGGTTACATAAAATGAAGGGAAGTTAAGGTAAGAGGAGGCAAGTTTATTTGTACAGATCATTATTATACACAAAGGTCATTTGATGTGCTTTCCAGGGTTTAAACAGGCCTAAAAGCATAGAAAGTAAGGAATAAAAAATATAAATTAGTTAATCAATTAAAATAAGTGAAAAAAGAATGCAAATACAAGTGGATGATCACTGGACCAGTTAACTGAAAGCAATGGAGGACCAAGCTGTTTTTTTAGCTTCTATTTAAAAATGACAAAAAAAATTAATTTAATTTAAAATGTAATTAAAAAATTTTATCTCTGATGCAGATTGTGCTTAAAAATCCCTACAAAGGAGGATTCGAGGAATGAGGTCTGAAAATCTCGCTTTGTCTTTAAAGAAACCAGTTAAAAGAAAAGCCTATAAACGAACTAATGAATAGAAAGAATAACATTGACATGATATCCTGCAGTACATAGAAACCTCAGATAATACAGAGCAGTGGGGTAAGGTCTATTCATCCACCAAAAATGAAAAAGCTTCGTCTCCGGAGACATTAATTTACCAAGCTACACTGATAAACGCTGTTTATTCACTGATGACCCCTTTTGTCTTGTAAAGGGATTATTGCTGTATTAGCAGGTGTGAATGATGAAAGGGAAACCTTTTTCCTTTGATAAAAGTCTGTGTTTTATACTGTTTAATACTGTGTTTGTACTGTACTGTACTGTTGGTAGTGTATTTTATTCTATTCTACCGTTTATATGTATAAAACTGCTGTGCAAAAGTCTTTGGCACCTGAGAAAATGATGCTTAAAGCTGTTTACTGCTGGGCAGTGGTGTTAAGTTAGTGTTAAAACACTTACATTACAACAAATACAAACAGCATTAATACAGTAAATGGTGGTTTTATGTGGCAAAGTGTTCTCTGAATCATTTCTAGACCTCTTTCCTCATGGAAGCCCAGTTTTACCTGCAGCTCCATCAAATCCCTGGTTCGGCTCTTTTTACTGCAGGAGATTCAATTAAGTGCTGATTATGGGATTTGATTCATTCACCCAATGACTGGAGGCCCTGAGCAGAACCCTGGATCCAAACCTGTGTTCTTCTAACAAGCTCACAGAATATCCACCACTGTTTAGAAACAAGAAATCTTGATACTTTTTACTGCTTGTTTGTTTGCGTTTATTCTAATTTTCAGCTGTTTTTGCTGCAGAAAGAAGACTTTTACACAGTATAAGTATATGTACGTACATACATACATACTTGTAAGTTTACATATACATATATGTCTATATTTTACAATACAAATGTTAGATAGATAGTGTACATTTTAAACTGTACTTTTGGTATTTTTTTATTCTTTTCTATTGTTTTTCAATTTTTGATGCTCTTACCTTTGTTCTGTCCTGTCCACTTTCTGCTGAAGCTGTGCAAATTTCCCACTTGTGGGACTAATAAAGGTTTATCTTATCTTATTTTAAACAGTTAACAGAAAAAATGGCAAAAGTGGTCTCATTTTTTACTGCACATTCTCTATCCTGCTGCTGCTATCGTTTGCACAATTGTTTTTTCGCTCACTTAATGACTCCGCTGCTTGAATACAGTACGTCACCATACTGTATTCATTCAAACTTGTTCTATAGCCACTTCAGCCAGCTGCACTGTAAGTTGTCCTGTAATATTGTATTGATGCTGTCAACCTCTTCACTTATTTTTTACTTCAGCCCACTCTTGCCTGTGTTTATATAGTCTTGTGTTGTACCATGGTCCTGGAGAAACATTGTTGTTTTCCCCTGTGCAGTGTGTATATGACTGAAATGACAACAAATCTAATATTGTCCTTAGTAAGGGGTCTAGCCCAAATGCTGAAAAACAGGTGTGTCCCAATACTTTTGTCTATATTGTGTATTTTTTATGTATTAGTTTTATCTGGAATATTGTGTATTAGTTTTATCTAGAATGGGGAAAACAAATATGTGTAACTATCAGCTTGGTGTTAATGGAGCACCAGAAGTCCAGTGTCCAGATCTAACCATCCAACACCAGTGTCCAGATCTAACCATCCAACACCAGTACATGGTATCTCTGCCGCTCCTGTGGCTGAATGCAGTAAAACTCTCACAGCGAAGGTCCAGCATCTACTGCAGTGTTTATCAAAGTCGTCCTCAGGGACTCCCAGGTGGTCCACAATTTTATTCCAACCCAACTGAGGGATAGAGCAAAAATTTGTACCATCTAGGGAAACCTTAGGACCACTGATACAATGTTTATTTCAGTAAATGGTGGACAAAATCCTTCATTTCAGTAGAAATGTTGGACATACAAGTGTCTATCATACATTATCTGAACACATTCAGGGTACTGAAGTGCAAACTGCATTTAAGTCCCCGAATTCAAGGTAAGTGTGAAAGCTTGTAACTAAATATGGCTGAGTTGGTTCTTTAGTTATGATCCTAGACAGTGACAGCACACTATTTTATGTTTTCTCTAATGTAACACAAAATATTTGGCTAATGATAGACCAGTAACGGTGATGAACTGAATAAGGTATTATTTGTAAAGTGTGGAGTAGGGGCTCCTCCTCAGAGTTTTGGTGCTTCGTCTCATTTAGCACGCCTGAGAGGTGAACTTGTCAGGCCGTTTCAAATGACTTTATTTGTGGCCTATAGCGCCCCTACTGACCCTACCTGGTGTTGCATGTTATTACTAATGCGTACCACTAGAGGTAATTAAATCTCATACATGAATCATCTGAGCTACATACTGGTCTATATGGATAAATGAAACACACCAGTTTGGGTTACGCCCATTACTGAGCATTAACTGCAGTTTATATTTGATTTTATTTAGACTTTATACCATAAAGTGACCTATGTGAACACACCACAGTGAATGGGGTGAAATTCTTTCTCTGTTTTTAACACATTCACCAAAGAAGCAGTGGGGAGCCAGGAACACAGCACCCGGGGAGCAGTGTGTGGGGACGGTCTCAAGGGCACATCAGTGGCAGAGATGCTCACAAGTCATTTTTACCAAGTCCAAGTAAAGTCTCAAGCCTTTGTGCTCAAGTCCAAGTCAAGTCTCAAGCCTTTGTGCTCAAGTCCAAGTCAAGTCTCAAGTCTCTGAGTGGCAATGTTTACAAACAGCGACTCTAAATATTTAGAAGATATGCTAATTGGTGACACCCCATGATTACAATTGGCTGTTACTTAGCAGGGGGTGGGGCTGCGTGCTGTGATATGCCCTCACCAACATGGAGGATTTGCCTTAAATAATCTTAAATCTAAATGTTAAATATGAAAAATACATCTCTCACTCTAAATGTGAAACTCCACAGTGACCCCTTTCTAACAACCACTCGAAAACTGTTATTAGCTAAACACCGTTCACCTCGGACAAAAGTAATGGGACACCGAGGCGAGGTGAACAGTTTTCGGGTCGTTGGAAAGAGTGCGAGATACAAATAAATAATTCCATGAAATGAACATGGTTTATGAGTTATGACTCACGAGTCACAGCACCGAGTCCGAGTCAAGTCTCGAGTCGTTGAGGGCGAGTCTAAAGTCAAGTCACAAGTCTTTGTTTGTGTGACTGAAGAGTGATTCGAGTCTGAGTCTCAGACTCCCCATCTCTACTCAGTGGTGGCACTAGCAGTCCTGGGATTTGAACCCACAGCCTTCTGATTGCAGGCACAACTCTCTAACCACCAGGCAACTTTTTCTTGTTTCTGTGTGCACTCATATCATAAGCAGTCATAACATTTTCTCCGGAGTCAATGAAGTTTTCAAACACACAAACCCCTCCCACTTCCACTTGTGGAAGAGACCACCCTTCGGCACTTAATGCTGCATCGCTGCTCTTTCTGTTCCTCTTCAGACCCAAGTTTAATTTTAATTCCATATCCACTTCTGGACAAGCCAGACGGCTTAAATAAAGTACACCACCATAAAAGTCCTTTCAGGAGTGGTATTTAATTGTTGTTCATGAGACTTAACAAAAAATGGACAATCCAAACAAAAAAAACCAAACAAATGTACAACAATGGCAACAGTAAGTAATAATTTATCAGAAAAAACACAACAATACAGCAGAGTCGCGGTTTCAGTCACAGCAGACAGAAAACAAAACAGTTCCATGCAGTGCTCTATAGTCTGAGGCGTCAATCTCCCTCTCTTTCAGTTCAAAACCAGGAGAAACTGAACGCCGTACTTGTGATAATACAAGTGGAAATTGGAAATGAAGCCTTTTCTTCATTGACAAGATCAGATGACCATGAAACCTGGCTTTGGGAGATTTCAAAGAGAAAACTTCATTAAAAAAAATAAAATAAATAATACTCTTTTAAAACGCTTCACCACGGTCAAGACTACAGACTGTGACGGATATGATGGATTAGTCAACCTGTGGAAAGGAGGACGGACATTTTCAGCCTAAACTCTGTCTGACTGATCTCCATGATCTGACATTAATAAGACAGACCTCAGATCTGTATGCAGACAGTGGCGGACAGAGGTTAGGCCAGAAAAACACTGAAGTCTTCTTTCTCAGATGCCTTTTCACTTACCAGGGTGATTACCTGAAGGAATAAATACTACACAGCAATAAAGAACTAGAAGATGGCAATGTACAGTGATGAACTGTCAAGAGACAGTTAAGAGACTTCAGTGTAATCTTGCAAAGGGAAAAGGCATAGGAGGGGAACGCTAATGCTCTGCAGACATGACTGGTGGACTAGAACTGGGTTTCTAATCCAGTAACACTGCCCTGCACAACAGATAAGTATTAGAGGCAGCAGGGTTTGATGTAGAGGGAAGTTACTGTTGATGGTAACTGATCACACCCTACAGACATGAGAGATTGTGTTGAAAAATGTTGGTAAAGCAGTTAAAATGCTGATGTGCAGGTTAGAGCTACCCCATGTGTTTGAGAAGAAGGGCTGCATCCAAAAACCTTTAGAGTTACTGCATTTTACCACTGATACTCCTCCTCCTCCTCCTCCTCGTCCATGGCCTGGAAAACCGATTTCTTTATGCATCTTCCTGACTGTCTCACACTCAAGTTTCCTCCGGGGACTCTGGTTTCCTCCCACCACCAAAAACATGCGTGCTTTGGGGAACAGGTGAACTGAGCACTCTAAATTGCCCATAGGTGTGAATGTGAGTGTGAACGGTTGTCTGTCTCTATATGTGGCCCTGCGACGTGCTGGCGACTGTCCAGGGTGTACCCCGCCTTCACCCACTGCAGCTGGGATAGGCTCCAGTCCCCCCCCCGACCCTGAATGCAGGAATAAGGGGTAAATAATGGATGGATAATGGATGGATGGATGCAGACAAATGTGTTTGTTTTCCCAAAACAGCAATATTCCAACACTGTTATCAAATGTTAAGGACTGCTCAGCTCCAGTTACAGGACTTTTGAACAGGGACTTATGTACGTTTATGACCATAGTAAACATTAACAGCCAATCAGCACCGAGGAGCCCAAATGTTAGCATCCCATTGTTGCAGAAAAATGGAAATATGTTGGTAAGAGTTAGTTTACTTTATAATTAGGGGTGTCAAATTAACATGATAATTTTGATCAATTAATCACAGAAAAAAACAAATATGTTTAAAAATTCACGCTTATTAATTGCATGCCTTGGTGACTCATTGACCAGGTCTGGTTCTGGCCACAGGTGCTCTGTAAAATGACGAGAACATGCTGCTTGGAAAGTTTACGTTAAAAAAATAGACGGAACAGTTTATAGGAACATCATTCTTTGCCATCGGAGTATATCAGGTGTAAAATATCACCTCAACGCAAATCATTTAGGAGTGAACCCAGCAGTTCAAGCCAGAACAGCCCGATGTCAGGGCCAGCGACCCGCCACACTTGACCAGGCACTCGGACCCATACTGAGATAAGATAAACCTTTATTAGTCCCACAAGTGAGAAATTTGCTAGGTAGAGCACGTCTACCTGTGACTCACTAACTAACTAGTTTTTTTGAGGTGCCTTGTATCCACGGACACTGGAGCCATTATATTAGGGGAGACACTTTTAAAAATCCTTAGTTTTAACCCCCCACTTCTCCAACCAGCAACTTGTATGAGTGAAACACGCGAGACAGCTAAGTTCTGGTGATAAAAACTTGATTATTTTAACATTTAACCCCATTTTTTCCCATTCTAACGAGGGCTTGCAGATGCCCCCTATCATATTTCCATCATTTTATTGGTATAATGAAAAGAAGGAAGATTTTAAATAACATGTCTTGTTTGTGAATAGGCTGGTCCAGTGTAGCTACAATGATTTCAGTGATTGGCTCAGTTTATCAATAGTCAGCATCAAATCCAACGATGCTGAAGTTAATTAAACATGATTCCTTGGGGTTCTTCCAGGGATGGGGAGGAGTGGTAGGATAGGAAGTCAGGAGCAGTATCAAAGGTTTCTAGATGCAGCCTAAGAACAATTCCTTCAAATACATTTCAAAACAAAAAAATGACATCAAGCCTCGAAGTGCTGTCGCCCTAGAGTCACAGAAAACAATGCACACTATTAGGCACAAAAGGGAAGGGACATTCTACTTGGCTTTCAATAAGTTCACAGTTCATACGACATTAGACAGTGTACAACAGATCTGTTTGATTTGAGCTTGTGACGTCCACTTCGTTTAGAAGGCTATGGCTCTGCTATAAAGAGTTTCTATATCATTGGCCTCTTTGAGACTCACACCTCCTTATAGTGCGATTGTCAACTCAACAAGATGCACATGTGCTATTCCCTTCATAAAAAATGTACATGGTAGAATATGGGACATAGGACAGACGTTACTGTTGCTGCTGTACGACACTGGACCATTGAAACACTTACTCACATTATCGTTATCAGTGCCTAATACTTTTCACAAGCTTTTTCCTCCGAGTAAACCACAACTCGATTCCATCCTGGATGACCTTCAGTCAGTCCACAGTGTGGATCTACAGCCTGTCAGTTTCCAGGTCTTCTAAATCAGGTGACTTCCAGTGTTTCTGCTAATGAAAGTTTGTCGGCATAGATTTTGTTTTTTGGCAGTTCACCAAAATTACCATCGAAACCATACCCTCCTTTCAAACCACCCCCTCACAATGGCTGACAAAATGAACCCACCCCTCCTTCCCTTGGTCAACAAAAACAGAACCCACCCAGAACACATTGCCTTCAGAAACACTGACCTCTGTTCAGTTTTCTTTACCTGAATTAGACTTTTGGGATCTGGAACAAAAGCCAAACATGTAGACTGTCTTGTAGGCCCTGAGGACAGGGTAAAATATCGCTAATGTAAACTACAGTCACACAACGACATCTATACACTAGCTTCTTTTTTTACAAGATGTAAACTGAGAACAGAGAAACCAAGGGTCTGTTTAAAGCCTTAGCTATCTTAAAGGAACACTCCAGTGTTTTTCAACCTCATACACTGGTAGCATATAGTTCATTACCACAGACAACCGTTTCGACAGGCTTCCCTGAAGCCCCCGACTATTGGCTTCTACTGTGTGTTCTTTTCTCGGCAGAGGGAAAGACATTGAAATTATCATCCAGACACTCGCACAGATACACTGGAGTATTCCTTTAAGCCCTGAAGCCTGACTAGCCCAAACTGAAGAAGAGCAATAGGACGTATGATCCCATTATTTATCCACAAGGCCGGTGGGTGACGTTTTGATGCTCTAGGTTGCAATGGATGGTTCAATACTCAAATAACTAGGCAACTTGTTCGCCCTTATGGACACAGCAACCCTGGGTATCTAGATAAGAAATCCTAAATGACCCTCGGCTCACATAAAAATAGTTATACTTACGTCCACATTCTGAGAATGGCTTTCAGTGAGCAACGTTCTGATCTACTGAAGGTAGTAGGTTGGAATTTACATCAGCAGTGTGGCAGCAGGTGGCCCAGGTGTGCTTTATGTTTGTGTGTGTAGAAGTAGCAGTTTGCCCTTGCAGTAGTAGAATAGAAAACAGAGTCCCTGTGGGGGGGCTGTAGTAAGTCTTGTGTGATTAGGTAAGGCCTCCAAGGACAGCACTCTTCTGAATGACCCCTACACTTCAGTTCTGTTCAGCTGCAGTGCTTACTTCTAGTGTATGTGTGTCTAGTTGTTCACAGCCTACATTCCCAACATATAAGCAAACCCAACATGGGTTAAGCATGTTCAGGCGAAGACACTACACAACAACAACAACAACAACAAATAAAGCTTCCGGGTAAGGCCAGGGGGCGGGGGAGAAAAAGATTCAGACTGTTTGCGGTTACATCCTACAGTACAGTACAGCCAGTACCTCCACACAGCCCGCAATATTCTCAGATCCTTCTCCAGTGCAACACAGACGGGCTCTGCCCAGACCTGAAGCCGAGGAAACATGGCCAGGCTGGAGGAAAAGTCCATGTAAGCAGCAGAACTTTGGCTCAGTGGACTCCGCCCTCCGTCATTGTCCGTTCCTTGATCCTCTCCTTCATAGACTCACTCTTCCAATCCCGCAAGGAGAGAGCTTTGGCACTTTTTCACATTTTAAGGCTAGAGCAAGGCCTCTTACTCGAAGGACATGAGATTGGCTGGTGTCTAAAAAGGAAAGAAAGAGGAACCAGTTTTAACAGGAAAAAAATGAATTAAAACAAACAGCTAGTGTTGCCTCTATTGATTTATTAACATGTTATTTGTTCAGTGCTGCCTCTATTTCTTTGTTCACATGTTATTTGTTCAGTGCTGCCTCTATTGCTTTATTAACATGTTATTTGTTCAATGCTGCCTCTATTGCTTTATTCACATGGTATTTGTTCAGTGCTGCCTCTATTGCTTTATTCACATGTTATTTGTTCAGTGCTGCCTCTATTGCTTTGTTCACATGTTATTTGTTCAGTGCTGCCTCTATTGCTTTGTTCACATGTTATTTGTTCAGTGCTGCCTCTATTGCTTTATTCACATGTTATTTGTTCAGTG
>JBBPCW010281020.1:0-10960 GCA_037974425.1 Phenacogrammus interruptus
TGTGTGTGTGTGTGTGTGTGTGTGTGTGTGTGTGTGTGTGTGTGTGTGTGTGTGTGTGTGTGTGTGTGTGTACTGGGCTCCACCCGTCGGGCCGAGCAGAAAACAAGTTAGAACGCAGGTTCAAACATGGCGTCCGCAGTGCCCTTTTGAAGTCGAAGTTTCTCCTCCGTTGGTTAAAGAGCATGTAACGGCTCCGTTTACTCAGACACTCGGTACTTGCTCTGCCTTTGATCAGAGGCCACGCAAAAATCGAGTTTAACAGAGGGAGCCATGGTCGTTGGCGGTCGTGCTTCACTTTAAAAGTTGAGAGTTTTTGGGACTGCAGTGCTGGGCTAGCCGACTCATTTAGCCACAACTAAAGCTACCTACCGAGGTGACCGAGCTCGGGGGGCACAGTCGGAGGAACTTTCGAGAAGCGACGAACAGGTCAGTGAGTCACTCGGGTACCTGGAGGAGAGAAGATAAAGATCCTCCAGCCTGATCCTGTGGACGAAAAGATGGCCCAGTCGCCGGTAGCTGTTCAAGTTCCTGGAATGCAGGTGAGTCGGAGGCGGCCGGGCCCCTCTCACCTTTACCTGTAGCAACAAAAAAAAACAGCAAAACGTTTCCCTTGACTGTCTCGGCATGGACTTTTACACTACTACGTTGTAAATATTTGAAAAACAAATAGAAGCGCTAGTATGGACGTTTCTTCTTTGCCTTGATGATAATAGATAATAATGAGTCGGCCTAGTGAAAGTAAGACTAAGAGTGAATGGACGTCGTTTACTTTCTTTACATCCAAACATACCATATCCCCTTCTAAATGATCTCGTAGTTGAACTTGAAGACAGCAAGGAGTCAGTAAAAATTCATGTTTTAACAATGTGGTAAAAGTTCAATAGTCTATTGAAGTGGTGAGCTCCCACGTTTTATGAATGTGATAGAAGTTCAGAGTTTATCATAGTGCTGAAAGTGAAGAAACGTGTTATTTCAGAAAAGGGAATGGTCTAAGTAAGTCTAATGTCAGACAGGTTGTAAAGCAACATCCTCCCTATTTTTCAACATATCTTTTAAATTATATTTTTAAAAGGTAAAAAAAGTGATTTGTGTGAAAAGCACCATTGTAGACAATTGAGATGTGAATGCAACCAGACAGCTGAAGCTCTCTGAAAACTACTTTAAATTAAAATAATGCTTATGTGTATGTTGGGTGCTGCATGAAGTATTATGTTACATTGGTGTTTGAGAAACATTTATTGCAGAATTATGCATGTTGGGCAAAACAGAGCCTTAAGAATAACCTCTTCAAAATGATCAACTGATTTAAACTTTTTAATCAAGAACCCAGATTTGTCACTGGTTGGTTTGGTCAACATTGCAAAGAACAACTCAGAGAACATATGTTCATTGGCTGTGATTGTGTTATTTGTGTCACCACCTCTGTAAAAACAAGAGTACGTTTCTCTACAGTGAACCATTTCACATTGAATCACTCTGGATGACTTTGTTTACAATTTAGAAATTAAATTATCCCAAATCTTAGCATCTGTGTAATTACTAGTTAGCAAACCTAGTGGACATGTGTCCTCAGTCCTCTCCCCATGCCCCAGCTTATGATAGCCTGTAATCCTTACTGGGAGCTGCACCTGCAACAGCTTTGAATGGCACCTGTTTTAAAGTTTTTTTCTTGTGGACTTCACATTGGTCTACTGACAGAAGACCCTCAGCTTTATGCTTTTGTGTTTTTTGATGCCGAGGCATTTGGTCACAGGAAACATCTTTGCTGCTTGGTGTCATTGTGGTTACTGTCACAATTATACTCTGTTGAGCAACAGCATGGTACTCGTGTCCTTGTCTTCCTCCTTAAAGTTAAGACATGGATCTGCAGGGTAACAGGCATTTTCCGGTTGATCTCTGGGGTGGACTTCTCATTCACTAATGCCAGCTTTCACACAATGGTGTCTTTTCCATGCAGCAGTCAAATGGCCCTTGTTTGACATTGCTCGGTTATAATGTTAATCATTACGTATCACAACAGATCAGTGGTGGACTTTTTTAAACTGTTTATTCTGTAATGCTGGGGTTCAAAGTCCGAGGCCTGCTTTTTGGAGGCAGTGCCGCCTCTGTTGACAGGTGCAGTGTATTAGTTTCCTGTAGAGAGGCAGTGGAGCTTGGAGAAGCGTCTCGCTGATGCACAAAGGTTGGGTGTGGCCATTGAGGTAATGTTTCTCACACTGTTTTCATGTGGTTGGAACCCTTAAGCTGTCAGCCACAGGTGTAGAAAGGTATATTCCACTGTGTCGTTAAAAGAAAGAAATAGGAGGCAGGTGCATGAGTTAGTGGAGTAATAATATGTCATATGTACTACAAAGCAAATACATCACTGTGTTTTTTGTTCAGTTCTATTTAAAGTGGTCGTATCCCACATTTGCCTTGTTTACCCAGAAGGTCCTCTTTTGACATATGTGAATATGTAAATGACATTACAGTAATCCCAGTCAGCAGCCGTGGATTCAGTCTCACGCAGATTTTTTCTAAAGACCAAACTAATATTTTTTCATGGAATACCCCGCACTTGTGCGTAAAATGCACTTGTATTTTTTGTGCTTTTGTGACATCCGGGCCTCGTCCGCCACACCCACTCCTACTCTTGTGCCGAGTTTCTAAGCCCCACGCCCTAACATAAACCCTGCAGAGGACAAGGGGGCACAGTAGAACTGGCTCCCGTGAGCCTTTGCGGCACGGTTGGCCCAGTTATATTGTGTTATATTGTGTTTTTGTGAGTGTTAGAAGGGTGAACTAATGTGTGTTTCTGTGTGTAATTTGTGTGGCTGAGTTCGTCTTGCCAGTCACCCTCCTCCAGAGTGTTAGCTGCTGGAGTATTGTGAGGGCGACTCGAGAACTCTGGATGAGATGGGAGCAGTACATGAGCATTCCGATTGGGGGTGCAGTTTTGCAAGCATCTGTTCAAAGCTGTAAAAAACTGTAAAAGTTTTTATAATAAAAGATGTTTTGCTTAAAGAAAGTTGTGTTATTGCATTCTCCCTGACACTCACCACGGTATTTAGGGTCTAGCGCTGTTGGTGTCCAGTGTAAACTGTACAATAGGGATGTGCGTTTGTTTTAAGTCTTTTGGGAGCATGTTTGGGGGCATATTTAGGGTTTACACTATGAAAATAGGCATTCTTAGGCATTTTCTTTTAACAAAACACAACAGTTTTTCACTAGACGCAGGTGCACTGTAAAACACCTGCAGCATTGCAAATGCACTTTATGTACACTCTGGCATATACTTCTGCAATATTGTATTTTTTGATTGTTTATTATATTGTATTGTTCATTTATACACACATATATACATATGCATGTTCATACATATATCTATATTTATAAACAGTATAAACATATATGTACAAAAGTACTATATATATTTGCTAACGTTTATCTTATAGTTATAAATATAAATCCATATTACGTATTCATATTGTAGATTTATTATTGTATATTATATTTGCTCAGTATATTGTTTATTGTATCTTTTAATCATTGTTGTTGTTTTTATTGTGTTGTACTTGAGAGACACCATCTACCAGAATCAAATTCCTTGTATCTGTTCACTCACATATTTGGCCAATATACGCGATTCTGATTCTGATTTTGATTCTGATAACCCGCAAGAAAAGCGGGGAATTACTGTATATACGAATGGCCATGAAACTTGCCTCTTTCAAACTGCAGTAATTTCATGCAAGCCATGGCAAGATTCCCACTCCTAAATTTAACAGAACTTTTAAACATGTATGCTACATTTTTGTACCCAGAAAAATATTCAGTGCGCTGGTTGAATATGCTCAGTGCAACAAGTAAACAGCTTGAATATAAAAAGTAACAGAATGTGAGTTGGTTCCTTATTGTTGTCAAAAACAAAAAAGAACCTTCCCCTCGGGGTTCCATTACCGACAGAGGCCTAATACTACATCAAACTGTTCGGAAAGTCAGGTTATGCTTTTGCTTTGTTTGAACACAAAAGGCTTCAATCTACTTAAACAACACCACAGCCAGCATGTTCAGTGTCACACAACAAACTTTCAACTACAGGATTTTTGCCTCCCATCTCTCTTCCTATCAACATTAGCAACAACATTAATACAGTCATAATTTTTCATTTAAATATCTGTGAACAACGCGTTTTTCATCTCTAGCATGTCCGTGTGCATCTATGAGAGCATCCAATTGTCTGAACCCATTGAGAGAACCGTTTGTTGTCAGATTGTGGATTGCAGCCACACAACAGTTCAGGAAATGCATTTGGCTGTTAAGACTTATAGGGCTCCCTTGTGATCTTGTTAGCCATCAGATAGCCCGGTCATTAAGCGGAGCTGTAGGCCAGCGTCTGGAGTTTTTATCAGGAGGGCACAGGCTCACATGCAAGCTGTGAAGCAGGATACAGCTTGCTGCTGCTCCACCCTCTGACTCAGGCTGGTTCATAGTCTTCTCACCGACTGCTTGCTATACAACTGCTTCTCTGGACCACTCCTTTGGCGTTGTAATTCAAGCATTCTAATAGCACTGCTGTCATTATGGATGCACACCTGTGGAGCAAGAGACTTGTCTCTGACTATCGGGTGATAACAGTTACATTTACATTTATGGCATTTATCAGACGCTTTTATCCAAAGCGACTTCCATTCCCTACCTACAGGGGACAGTCTCCCTGGAGCAATTTGGGGTTAAGGGTTTTGCTCAGGGACCCAGTGGGGGTGGTGCTGAAGGTAGGATTCGAACCCACGACCTCTTGGTCTGGATGCAAGTATCCCACCCACTACGCCACCGCCACCCCTATAAGGTGTGCTAGTTGATGTGTCCACAATAACCCAGTGAGGTTTAGTATTGCTTTGAAAGCCACCCACATAGGAACTTCATTACACATGCATAAGCACTGAACAACATTTTCATATAGCAAGACTGGCACTTAAGTACAGTATTGATGCCTGTAATGGCAAGGATAGTGGTGTCTGTGTTACCTTAATCTACAAATGCCTATTCTTCCACACAACATTTGTAAAAGAATGCTTGGTGTAATATAATAAAAGGGCTGTATATCTGCTTACAAGAGTGTAGTTCTTGTTTTTAGATGTACTTAACTATCAAAAGTAAAAGGGCTTTAAGTTATTGCAGTTTTTTATATTACAGTAATCCCCCAGTTTTATGCAGATCAGGAATTGCGGATCCAGTCACGCAGATTTTTTGTAAGAACTGAATTCATCCTTTTACGTGGAAATCTCCACAACAATGCGGAACCTGCAAATATTCTCCCCATTTTTTTTCATGGCAAAAAGAAAAAATTTTACTAATTTTTTAACATAAATATGAATTCAATATAAGTTCAGCTAAATATGGAGAATTCAGAGAATCCCATCTTTTTAATTTAAGGCTACTTATTGTTTATAATGTTTGCATAGTCAAAAGGAGCAGTTCAGGATACAATTCACTGTGACAAATCTTGAATCTTAAGTTATTAGCTGCTGCCTTCCTGTTCTCATGTTTTCATTTCGTTAATCTAAAAGCCATAAGATGCCGCCCAAACACTCTGCGCCTCCTTCCAATGCACCTAAGCACAAGAGAAGATGTAAGACACTAGAGGAAAAGGTTGAACTCCTGGACATGCTCCGGGAAGCAGGGTGTCCGCGGGGTTTTAAAAAGTATTAAAAAGTGATTAATAAAAAAGAAAAAAGTGTTAAATTTGGTTTTAGTGGCACTATTTTTAAACAAATAAGTTTTCAGATTCTGAGGTTTCCTTTTTTGAGTGATCTGCTAATGTTTGCGTTAGTTCGTTTAAACATAGGCTTTAGCATGTCTGGGCGCATAATCAAATATCCTCGTCTCAATCCTGAAGTCTCATATGGATTAAAGTTTTCCGTTGCTATGGCGGATTTCCGTCAACCTAGGGCGCTAAAGCTCAATATTGAGATTGATGCAGATCAGAAGAAGAAAGTTTTGTTGGGGGATAAACAAACTTCAGCAGACAAAGTTCTGGTAAGTCTTTTTCCTTGGTTAAATTACTATTTAGTTATTCTTCCTAAAAATAATTAACATTTATGGCAGTGGCAGTTCGCGTAAATATTGATGCCGTCAATGAGAGCATTTTTCGCTACATAAAGCAAAATGAGCTGGAAATCAGGAGGACCGTATCAATAAGTTTCTGTGGCAGTGCTAAGAAGGTGTCGACTGTAAGAAATAAGAATATTGTCAGAATGGAATCTGCCTTGGCATTTTGGATCACCGACTGCAGGAAGAAAAACATCCCCCTGGACAGTAAAACAGTCTGTGAGAAAGCACGGAAATTGTTCCAGCAATTTACTACAGGAGACAATGCAGAGGGTACAGAAGAACCACACGCCTGAAGATTTTCCAGCCAGTAAGGGGTGGTTTGCTCATTTTCAAAAACGATTCAGTGTTAAATGTGTTTAATATTGAGAGAAACACATCATCGTTAATAATTATGGGAGACGAGATACAAGTTTAAAATGAATTTTTTTTGTTTATTCAGTCATTTCGTCTTAATACCACACTAATAATTGTTAGTGAAAACTCCAGAAAATTTGTGGAAACTGCAGATATCCACATTTCTTTTTTTCTTTTTTCATTGAAATATATAATTCTTCATGCATTTTAGTGCTAAATTGTTAAGAAAAATATAATTATTAATTTTGTAAGATATATATGAATGTAAATTCAGCTACATTTCCATATAAAATATAACTTTATAAATGTTTTGGTATCATCGTGAGAACACAGAAAATGCTTTTAGGATGGTTAAATATGCTGTAATCAGAGCAGGGGCGGACTGGGACTAAAAAACAGCCTGGACTTTCTTTACCAGCTGCACAGAGGTCTGCGTCTCGGTCAAGAAATACAGGCCGACGGCTACTGTGCATCGGACAGTCGTTCTTTTCCAGAACGCACAGATTGCCAGTCCACCCCTGACTCATCATGAGTGTTTCTCTTGCTTGTTTTTTTTTAAGCCCAGTAGTTTTATTACTCTAAATTATATTAAAAGGGGCTGTTCAGCTCAATTGCCGTCAAATGTCTGCTGAGCAATGTCTGATGAACAGTAAATTATTTAACTGTAAAAACAATTGTTGATTACCCATACATTTTACTGAATTTTTATTATTAAAAATTACACTAATGTATTACTGTATTTACCTGTTTAAGCCAGAGAAAATTCCCATGCATGAATTACAATACAATGGGCTTATCTTAATATTTAAGGGTATATTCGTTAAGGGTAATTTATTAAACTGATTTAAAAAAAAATAATAATTTGGGAGCATATATGGGACATATTTAAGTTTAGACTATAAATAAATAGGCATTTTTAGGCTTTTTTTTTTTTTTAAATAAAACAACAGTTTTTTTTTTTCTATATTTGGTTGCGAATAGCGGGGAATAACTGTAATCTGGATTTATAATGGAGATGTATGTCATTGCAACAGTGAAAAACAATGTGACTTGCTAAATTCTGCAGCCACAAATGTCTCCTCAAAAACTGTACTTTTGCAAACGTATAAACTGGTAAAACCAGACGCATTTATGATAGATTGATGGGGTAAATCTGTTGCATACAAACTGTTGCTGAGATATACACCAGTCAGCTACAACATTAAAACTGCTGACATGTGACATGAATAACATTTGATTATCTTGTTACACTGGTAACTGCCAAGGTGTGGGATGTATTAGGCAGCAAGCGAACAGTATGTTCTTGAAGTTGATGTGTTGGAAGCTAACAAAGGTTTAAGCAACTTTGACAAGGTCCAAACTGTGATGGTTTGATGACTGAGTGAGAGCATCTCCAAAACAGCAGATCTTGTTGTTCTATATTGAATGAAAGTTAAGCTTTAAGTCTAACCCTGTTCTCTAAGCAACAGGACTGCAGCAGGTGGCAGCTCGTCCTAGGGCTGACAAGGCCCTAATGTTTGTGGGAAAGGGTTGGACAAGTATTATGCATGACCTTGCATGAGCCTTGCTAACCACACTTCTCCATACCTCGCGTATCACTACAAACAGCTGACGTACATGCTGTATATTAAAAACACTTTGTGATTCTTTGGCTGAGTACAGCAGCAAAAAGGCTAATTCAACACTGAATGTTATTCTGGTTTTGCTTAAATTTCAATACAAAACAAAAACACTTGAGGTGAGGTGAGGTGGGTTTGTGGCTGTGGCCTAATGGTTAGGATTCTTGCCTCTGGACCATCACTGGGTTCATGAGCAAGACCTTTAACCCCAAGTTGCTACAAGGAGACTGTCCCCAGTAGTTATGGAATGGAAGTTGCTTTGGATAAAGCGTCTGCTAAATGTAGGTTTGTGTGCAGACTCATACTTTGTGTTGTTCTGACCCTACAGGAATGTGACACTTTCAGAGTCACTGTCAATAGGTTTGGGTGTTTAATACATTCTCACAGCAGCATGACGCAGTTTAAGGGTGTGGTGAAATACGAACATAATGAACACTATTATAAAACAGGGTAGTTTGGATACTGTTACAAAAGACACTTTCAAACAAGAAAGCTGCACCAAAAGCACTGCTTAGCAGTATATAGGGTCTTTACTCTTTCTGTGAGAAAACTCCAGGCTAATCCTAGGGGATATGTGGTGATGCTTGGTAAGAAAATCAAGGCCAAATATAGCAGTCTGGATTACTTAAACAAATAGTGTCATTATAAAGTATTCACAAGTCTGTTACAGACTTATTCTAAAATAGCTTTGAGTATAGTTTTCCTAAATGTATAAAAAAGTATTCACACAGTTTGCGGCCGACTTGATTTTTATTTGCAGACTGTAAGAAGCAACATCTTCTGGTTTGATTAAACCAGAATAGAACTTTTTGTCTTGTACTCCAAACATAATATCTGGAGAAAAAACAGGCATTGCTCATCACCTGGCTACACCATCCTTACTGTGAAGCATGGTGGTGGCAGCATCATGCTGTGGCGATGTGCTCTGTGGCAGGAACTGGGCGACATAGAGGGTAAGTTGACCGCAGCCAAATATAGAGAGATTTTACAAAAAAACCAGATCTAGTGTGCACTGAATCTCAGACAAGGCCAACAAATCACCTTCCAACACAACAATGACCCAAAGCTCACAGTCAGTATAACAAAGGAGTGCTGCCCTTCCAACCTCACTGGTCTTGAGACCAGAAGGGGAGAAAATCCCCAAAAACAGGTACAAACTTGTAGAGGCATACCCAAGAACTCTCGAGGCTGTGATTTCTGCCAAAGGTGCTTCAACAAAATAGGAGTGAATGCTTGCAGAACCCTGTGAATACTTGTGAAACACTGGAATAACAAGTTTTTGGTCATTTATAAAAATTTGCACTTCTTTCTAAAAAGTTGTTTTTGTCGTCATTATCAGTCTCAGATGCATTTGTACACCTTTAACGTAACAAAATGTGGAGGAAGTGAAGTGTGAAAAATTTCTGGTGGCACTGTATGTACTATATATGCATATGTATGTGTTTACAATGACTTTAAAATGGAAAAAAATATTCATAAACTTTCTTGTGACTTGTCACTTATAACCAAAGGGTGTCCAAATCTGTTCCCAGAGGGCCAAGAGTACAGCACAGTTTAATATACTTTCTCAAACACATATATTAAACCTAATGACTAGCCTAACCAATAAATGTGTTTTAAGTAGGGAAACGCAAACCTAGGGCTCCAACTAAACATCATAAATTAAACAGTAATAACAGTTGTGAAAAATAGTTTGTCATTTGCTTACAAATAAATAAGCCGAGTGTAGTGGTATGCAGTTTGATACACAGCCTAAGAAAAGAGTTAATCCGTTAATAGTTGTTGGATTAATAGCTTATATTAATAATTTAGTTGCAGCCTTACACCACACTGTACTGTACCAAAGGCCCCTGAGGACTGGACACCTTGTATTTGTATTACACTTGTAATACTGGGAGGTATTTTTCATCACTGTCTTGGCTAACTTTGATACCCCTGATCTCCAGAACTCTCGAGCTGATCCAGAAGAGCTATTTACTAAACTAGAGCGCATTGGAAAAGGTTCATTTGGAGAGGTCTTCAAGGGCATTGACCGCCGCTCGCAGAATGTGGTGGCCATCAAAACAATCGACTTGGAGGAGGCAGAGGATGAGATTGAGGACATCCAGCAGGAGATCACTGTCCTCAGCCAGTGTGATAGTCCCCATGTCACAAAATACTATGGCTCCTATCTGAAGGTAGGAACTTAGGCACTACTTTTGGAGCTAAGCATTTGGATCATGCTGGTGTATCATGGGATCCTAGATAAGCCTAATGTTCATTTAAATAGTAGGTGTGGTGAAAATAGTGCAAATAATCAAAACAGAAGAAGCAACATCAGGTTTTCAAGTTTTTGAAGTAGCAGCTTCTAGGACTGTGTTTAGCTTTTTCATTTAGCTTTATTAATGCTCATTCGGATCTGATACTATACAATGATTTATTTTTAAAATATTCAAATGTTGGAATTTAGCAGGGTCTATATAATTGTAATGAAGTAGAAGGATGATTTGTATTTGTGGGACTAATAGTTTAAGGTGAACTTCATGGGTCACTTAATACTGATCATGTAATCTGTACCTAGAAAATGGTCCGACCCTATGATGGGGAGGGGTTTTTCATTATGAAGTGGAGAAAAACACTGAAGGGATAACCTATGTGAGTGGGCTGTTGAAAGCAGCTCCTTTACCACGTAAAGACTGTGCCGTGCTGTTTTTCCATATAAAAAATACATTTAATGTAAGTAGTTAGAAGGTGGAAGATTGTAAGCCTAAGGGATAAATAAGCAATTGCCAAAGACTATTTGTGTACTTGTTTCTCCAAAAGTGTCTTGGGAGCTAACTGTAAATGAACTCAGTGCTGTTTGTGCTTATGTAAGCACATGCTAAAGGGGAGCCTGTTCTCTTTGTGGTCCTCTT